>MJUU01074249.1:0-18172 GCA_002080025.1 Modiolus philippinarum
AAATAAGTCAGTGACCTATAAACTATAAACTTTAAAGTGTAGCATAATTGTATACTTTATATGAAGCACTTTTCAAATTTTGCAAATAATGATATATATTCCTTTGCCAATGTATATAAAGATTATTTTTTACCAAAAGTAATCAGAGCTTACACTTTCCCATTGAATTATCTCCTTCATCCACATGAATCTTTAAAATTACAAGTGTAAATATTCTGCAGATTGAATTATCTCCCCTTTTGTACTATAACATATATGTAGTGAATAAATAATCTCTATAAAGGTTTGGTTCTATTTTCATTTTTTTTTACTACCAAATTGAATTATCTCCTTTTTTAAATATTGGGGAAAAGTTGTGAATAAAAGTTACCTAAATCCAGGTTTTATAATTACTAATATAAAAAATACCTTATATTATTAAAACAGACAAGGTGAGAGAGTTACAACTATAAACTTTCTTAATATTTTCATAAAGTTTCAATTTTAACACTTCAAAAAATTAAACAAAATTAATATACAATTGTGGATAATCCTAACTTCATTATACAAATTTTATTTTACTGGTTATTCAGCTTGGTTAAGAGTTGTTTCATTAACCAACTGACATCTACATCCTCATTTGACATGCGTTCCTCACTTTGTTTCCGTCGTTTTTCAAAATTATAGGAATTTCGGAAATCTATATTTTCATCATTAACACCATATTTTGGATATTGATTAGAAAAAATTCCTGTGTTGTTCCTTGGATCTTTGAATGATGCATACGGATTATTTTCCACATACTCACGATCACTTTCTTCAAATTTGTATGGTTTCGATTCACGCAAACTTGGGGGTTGATTATTTGAATGATATCTGTTATAATCTAACCTGTAGTTTCCTTCTAATTGGTTACGACGCGATTCATTATTTCTGTAATAATTTTCTTCTGGTTTAAACCTGTGTTGTTCATAATTATTGTTTGATCTTGATGGTTTCGAAAAATGTTGTTTTTGATTATAATTGTTGTGCCTTTGTTTATAGCTTGAATTTTGTTGTTGTTGATTTTGATCACTGATCACTCCAAGTAGACCATTTAATTTTTCTTTGATGTTTCGTACAAATATGGGAATTCCACTTTGGTTTAGATGAATTCCATCTATAAAATCTACTTGGATTAAGTTACTTTGCTTAACTACAATGAAACCTAAATTTATTTGTTCCTCATTTAGTTTTTTGTTGAAATCTAATCTTTTACGTTCAAATTTGTTATTTTCGGATCTATTTTTATAGAAACGTGGAAGAATTTCACCAACGACTATTTTTGTTTCTGGCCATTTTAACTTGCATTGTTCAATTAGTTCTACCATTTCTGTAAATACTGGTTCTGCTTCTTCTTCAAAATCTAAGTCATTAGAACCTATTTGTAGCATTAGAGTTTCTGGGTATGCTTTACTATATTTTACAGTATTTCTTGCTCCTCTAATAGTTTTGTCTCGTAATGTAGTGATTTTTAGTTGTTTTCGTCTATACATTTTCTTGGCAACTAGATCTTTGATTATTGATGTACCAAGTATCCAACAATTAATGTCATATACGGTGTTTCTGGTTTCAACATTCTGTTCATCTTGAATTTGGTTTAAATTTTCAGACGACATTTCAAGTAATGATTTTTGTACCGTTTTATTTTTACTACTCACACTATTTGTTGTTGCATGTTGTGCAGAACTTTTCTCATTTTTGTTTGAACCATTATTTTCATATTCGGATTCCTCATCTTCAGAATCTGATTCATGTATCTTTTTTATTATATTTGTAGTATTCTTTTCACTTTTATTGACAATTTTCTCAGTTTGTGTAATCACTTCATCCTGTACTTTTATTATTTCATGTTTCAGATCTTGATATTTTGTTTCCAATTGCATATTTGTTGTATCACTTAGTCGACTGAATTCATCTTTGAGTTTTTGTGTATTTTCATCACTTGCTTCTGTTACTTTGGAATATTGTTGATCCAATTTTGAATGTATTATTTTAATTTGTGTTTCAAGATATTCTGTTTTGTGCAAATTTTCCTCACTTGATTGCTTATTTCCAGAACTTGGATTTTCACTTACAGTGACTTTTTCCAGAATTTTCTCTGACAATTCCAACAGCTTTTGTGTTTTTTCACATTTTTCTACTAATAACAATTCAATTTTATGCATTGATATTTTCATTTGTTCAACTTCTAGTTTACAGCTACATGTAGATTCACATTTTGTATTACTTTTGTTATTGTTTTCATCATTTCGTAGGTTATTGTCTGTCTCACTAGAATTTGTAGATTAGTGTGGTGATTCATGTGTTTCTGTTCCAGTATTTTCACGTGAAATCTCTCTTTTATCCAATTCTATGACTGGTTTGACAAATGTTTCTGATGTGTCTAGTAGGTTGTCTTGTGTGCGCAAGAAGTTTGGAAAATCAATTGCTGCTATAGCACTGTCAATATTCCCGATTGAAACACAAAATTAGCAGTTGCGCATTTCTACAGCCTTACTCATCCACAAAATATTACTCTTCGTATTCTATTTTTATATAAGTCACGTGGAGGGAAGGATATTTAACATTTTGTGTAATATCCCGTACGGGACTCGAACCTGCAACCAAAGTCTTTCTGTGCGGATAACTAAACCACGGGGCTACCGCGGCTTTACTTCTGAGAGTTGATTTTTTAAGTAAAAGCTTTTGTCATATATTTAATCTGCCTAACTGGCGTTGTAAAAGATGAGTCAAATTGATTTTATCTGGATTGGTCGAATAGGTGAACTATTGTCACTTTCACCTGAGTTGTTGATGTGTAAACACGAAACTTTCCAATTGTTTAGATATTAACTACAATCAGTTGTCGAAATGCGTGTATGCAGTATCTGAATTCACATTAGTGTCCATTCCAAATTTTTAGCTCACCTGGCCTAAAAGGCCATGTGAGCTTTTGCCATCACTTTGCGTCCGTCGTCTGTCGTCCGTCGTCCGTCCGTCTGTCCATCTGTCAACTTTTTCAAAGATCTTCTCCTCTGAACCTACCAAGACAATGAGAACCAAACTTGGCCTGAATCATCACCAGGGTATGTAGTTTAAAAGTTATGTTCGATTAGTCGCAGGACCAAACAACATGGCTGCTGTCACTATAAATAGAATATAGGGGTAAATTGCAGTGTTTTGCAAATAACTCGAAAGAAAGCCATTACAGATATCAAATATCTGACGAGAATAAAAATGACCAGCATGGCAAGATCTACTCGCTTTGCAATTTTGAAGAAAATCTGAAACCCGTCTTGGAGTTATTGCCCTTTTCCGTAAAATTTTCAAATTTTTAATTTATTTCATTTTTTATTTCAAAAACTATAACAGACAGAGGTCAATTTTAATTGCAAAAATGTTTAGCATATCAAGATCTACCCTCCCTGAAATTTTGAAGAAAATCCAAAACCCCTTGTAGGAGTTATTGCCCTTTTTTCACCGAATTTTTTTAATTTTTGTATTTTTTGTCTTTTATTTCCAAAATTATAGAAGATGAAGGTAAAGTGTAAAATGATGAAATGTTTGCCATGCTGTTGCGAATTCAAAAAAATGGTGTTAAAAATAGTTTGTTGACCTTC
Organism: Modiolus philippinarum; assembly: GCA_002080025.1. Lineage (NCBI taxonomy): Eukaryota > Metazoa > Mollusca > Bivalvia > Mytilida > Modiolidae > Modiolus > Modiolus philippinarum. The sequence goes on from MJUU01074249.1 coordinate 3,621, forward strand.
ATTTTCAAAATGGCCGCCAAATAAGGCGGGAAAATTCAACATTGTCAGACATCAATAAAATTTGGTTTCCAAATAGATATTGAGGTTGCGACTTTATGGTGTTAAAAATTGTCGTTGACCGCCATTTACAAAATGATGTCTCAGCTTCAAAAGTGGTCCTTACCAAGAATGTTTTTTGTCAAAAAAGCCCAACAAAGACATATAGTAAAACATGATCAGACTTTAAATACAGTTCAATATATTGGTTGTGTTTGAGCTACCGAAGTTGGAAAGACTGAAGTTCAACTGTATAACTTACAATGTTAGCTTGATTGTAGCAAATGAAAACCAGGTGAGCGATACAGGCTCCTGGGAGCCTCTGGTTTAAACTTCGCTTGTCAATCTTGCATTAGCATACAAGTTCTGTAGAGGAATGGTGTACCCTTTAACAATTCTCACTACTAGCATTCCGTTTGCCCTTTACCTTCGACGAATATATAATTGATATTTAAGGGCTCATATAAGCACATTAAATGCTTACCTAGAGTTTTCTGTAAGTTGTTCAGGTTTGTAAGGACCCTTGGACGATATATTACCCAAACAGAATATAAAAAAGAGATTTTCCATACCTTGCATATTTGTTGTAGTCGATATTACTCGTATAAAACATAAAAGTTGAGATTTTTTATATCCGGTACATTTGTTTTAGTTTGTAGTACCCAAAGTATCGAAATAGATATTTTACAAACATGGTACATTTTTAGTCCATATATCGAAATAGATATTTTACAAACCTGGTACATTTTTTAGTCCATATATCGAAATAGATATTTTACAAACCTGGTATATTTTTTATTCCATATATCGAAAAAGATATTTTACAAACCTGGTACATTTTTAAGTCCATATATCGAAATAGATATTTTATAAACCTGGTACATTTTTTAGTTCATATATCGAAATAGATATTTTACAAACCTGGTACATTTTTAAGTCCATATTACCCAAGCAGAGAAAGAAATAACAAAATACCGAAGTTATGAAGGTTTTTCAAACCCGTCACGACTCCTTTAGTCCATATTACCATAAAATATACATTTTTCACAGTTTTAGTCTATTTGTTCAAAATTAGAAATGTGAATTTCCTACGCCTACCCGATTTACTATGTGGTATTCCAAAAGAGAACTTGAAAATAGAGTATTTTTTAACCCGATATATTTGTTTTTGCAATTCAGATAAATGTCTCTGGTGTATTTTACTTGGAGACACTTAAATACAATGTCTCTGTTTTATTGAAAAATACATTTTTTAGCCATTCACCATTCATAGGGGAAGGGTTTGGATCCAAGAAAACGAGTTTACCCCATCGCGATTTTTGCGCCTGTCCCAAGTCAGGAATATGTTGGCAATTGGCTTGTCCTTGTCTTCTTATAAAATTTTAGTTTCTTGATATTCGGGTTATTGGATGTGGTTTATTTCCTCTGATTTTTTCACCCTTTTTACCTTTTTTGGGGCCATTTAGAGCTTGCTATATAGTGTAAGCTTCCTCACTGTGTTAAATACCATACGGTGACGCCTAGATCCTTTGTTTTGAGTCGTTTTTTAACTGGAGATGCGATGTTGTCTCCTTAATATTTACCCCATTTCCTTTCTATTTCATATTCAGATGCAATTATACCAACGCTAAATAAAAATGTTACCCTTTGTGTGTTTTGAAAATCTGATGAATATTTAAATATCATTTTTCAAATAACTTACAGTGCTTTAAGTGCACAGTGGTGAGGTTATCGTTCTTGACGACTAAACGTACAGATTTTCGCTCTTATAAATTTCTGTGATTTCTGTGTATTCCATATTTCAAAATCTTTCAATTTTATGGATATATGTGTATTTTGGAATATATTTTCAAACGAAAGTGAGTTTTGAATATATTATTCAGTTTTTCGTACTTTGTAAAAAATATGAAAAATTATACATACACCGCAATTAACTCTACTCACTAAGGAGTGAATATTAGTATTTCACAGTACGATCGTTCCTTGTGTCTAGATTGGACGTTGGACCTGCCTGGGGCATATGTAACGGTTAAATCGTAAACCTAAAGGATCAATAGCTAACGAACTATAAATTAGTCAATCATGTCTGATGTATTAAATCTTCAGCCGAAAATACGACAAAAATTCACGAAGACAGAAAATGATCTTAGACAAAAGTAAAAAGTACATTAATATTGTACATAATCTTTCAAAAGATCAGCTTGAGAACTTTGATAAATTTAGATGTAGAGATATTATGATAGATGAAATGAAAAACATTCTTTCCGATTCCGTCGATGAAGCAATCATAAATGATCATTGTCATTATCTATCAAATTGTTTGAGCAACGAAAGCAAGGAGCTGTTAAGTAAAATCCGTAAAGCCGAAAGTAACCTTGCAAAACGATTATCTCCTCGTATAACAAGACAATCCGGAATACGTCGCAATGACGAACATCAAGTAAATGCAGACGATAATGAAGTTGATAAATTGATCGAGAGCCCGGATGATCATCTTTTATCAGATTCCTTCCAGATGTTGGCTATATCATCTCAGGGCGATATCAATCCTGAAAGCTGTCTTGATCTTCCTTCTTCCTCTCCCGATAATCTCAGTAGTGAGCAAACAAATGTTAAAGTCGTCGATGATGACGAAACAACCGTAAAGGGAGTACATGTCTCTTCTGAGCAAAGAAAACATGAGAAAAAAGGAAAAAAGGGTGGCGGTACATCATTAAAGAAAAATTCAGAAAGCAAAATTGACTGCATCTGCAATAGTAGAGTATTTTGATAATAACATGATCAAATGCAATTGGTGTATGGAGTGGTACCATGAACTTTGTATGGAGATTCACAAAAATGAGACTATAAACTTCTGGATTTGTCCGAATTGCAGATCGCTGCCGAAGTCCGTCAGAAATATTGAACAAAAACTTGATCTTGTTATCAGTAGTAACGAAATACTGAATAGACAATTGCAAGAAAAGAACAGAGAAATGACTGAGCTTCAGGCTGAAAACAACCGTTTGCGGGAGAGGCTACAGAACGCCATTAGTACCAACCCGCGGACAACAGATGCAAGTAAAACGCCCGAACTCGTACCAGTTACCGATGACACAGCAATTTCACCTAACGCTGATGATATTGACTCATACGTAAGCACAGGTGAGACACATGATTCAGCAACACACTACAGTGTTACTCTACTTTGTGGGAGCTCTATAATTCGGGATATCACTCAAAGGAACTTTAAGCTTGACAAAAAACCTATTTGTAAACGTGGGGGTAAGGTAGCTGACGTCACACATGAACTGCTAAGTCTACCAACAGATACTAAGTTAAAAAATGTCATCCTTCAAATTGGTAGCAATGACTGTACTGAAGCGGGTTTCAGTGAAGAAACATTTGCTGACGATTATAAAAGCCTTGTAAGCGTAGCTAAGCTTATCTCTGAGAACATTGTTATATCAGGTTTATGCCCTCGTTTAGATGATATGCATGGTAACATTGCTAAAGGTAATGAAACACTTAAACAAATTGCAAATGATGAAAGCTATTTATACATTGATAATGACAAGAGTTTTAGATTACTCAACGGTGCAATAAACACAGCGTATTACAACAATGGTGGTATACATCTGAATGAGCATGGTACAAGAAAACTTGCTGGCAATCTTGAAATAGCATCTAATCGTTTAGGCAATAGCAAATCAAGATCCAGCTACAGAAGTAATCACAATCAAGGGTCTAAGAACTATGGTAAACAAAAAACAAATGCTAAAAGGTCTTCAGGTGTCTATTACAGGTTTAAAGAGCATATTATATCATCCAATGTCAAGTGTTGGTATTGTGGTGAATCTAATCACACTAGTAAAGTTTGTAAACATGGCTTTGAATTGCAATGTAATAACTGTCTTGAGTATGGCCATAAGGCTAAGCATTGTTCTGTCACAGGTTTTTAGGCCAAAGGCCAAGACGAGTGTGCCGTTAAAGACGGTATTTCAATGAAATCAAAATCTAAATCACGTAAACGTCGAAAACGGAGCGGTAAGAAGTCTAACAAGCAGTCGCAAAGTACATGTACCCGTATAGATTTCCTTAATATAAGAGGCCTAAGCTCGAAAGTACATGAATTAAACCATCGTTTAAAGTCAGAGGCAGTTTCACTTTTTGGAACAGTAGAAACTTTTCTAAAGAGCGACATGCCACCACCTAATTTAGATACTAATTTTACATGGATTGGTAAGTTTAGAAAAGGAAAAAAAACGAAGGGTGGGGTTGCACTGTGTGTTTCAAAGGAAATACCTATCCTTGATGAATTTCTTGTAAATAGTCAAAGTGACCAGTTTTAGCGTATTTGGACTCTTGTTAGACTAAATAATGTTAAAACAGCAGTTGGTGTTGTTTATTTCCCTAACGACGGCGTTCAGAGAGAGACAACTGACCTACTGTTTTATGAACTGCTAGAGAATGTTACAACTTTTACAAGTTTAGGGTATGAAATCATACTTATGGGTGATGTCAACGGTAAATGTGTTGATGTCTGTCCGTTTACAAGCAAAAATATCTTAGTTCAGTCGGATTCGTATAACGGTAATAGACTCTTTCAGTTTATGGTAGCAAGTCTACTAAAACCAATTAACACGTTCGAGGGTTGTTTAGGTTTACATACTAGAATAATGAACAACCAACGTTCATCGATCGATTATATCCTTTTGTCGGAGAACACGTATAAAACCGTTACTCAAGCGGTAATTGACGATGATTGAAAATATGATCTTCACAGTGACCACGTTTTACTAAGTGTTAAACTAAAGAACGGACAAACGGTAAGCCCTTTTCGGTCTACACAAAAGGGAAATCTGAGAAATAAATGGAAAATTAATGAAAATACAGACTGGGATCTCTTCCGAAAATGTATTGACGAAGAATTCAGGGTATTTGCATTGCTTCAGACTGTAATAGTGTAGACACTTTATGGTCTAATTGGAAAGATAAAGTTATATGTGCAGCGAATAGGGTTATTGGTAATCAAGCGCTACCAAAAACTGCCGAGATTTTTGGGATAAGGAATTAGATATTCTCATTAAAGAACGAAAAGTTGCGAATAGACTAAAACACGCTCACGATCAAAATAGACCACACGATACGGAAGTTGGCAGAATTCTGTCCGAATCGTATAAAAAACGTAAGAATGTTGTACAAGAGGCCATCAAGCGTAAAAATGACCTGTATAAAGCAAAGAGTTTACCCAAAAATGCGGAAACTCAAAAAATAAAGTAAAGGGCTTTTGGAGTCTCTTAAGGGATAAGAAGAGTAGTTTTAATCCCTCATATATTATTGACCCAGTAGATAAAACTACAATGGTTGATAATAAAGGAAAAATTGAATTGTGCGTAACAGATCACTTTAGTAATATTGGTAAAGATTTCTCTGTTGACATTTCTCACAGAGCAACCGTTGCCAATTTCCTAGAGAATGTCTCTACTGATAACGTTACTGGACAAAATATGTTTTCATTATCAATAAACCGGAACACCGTGATTCGTATCGTACATGAACTTAAGTCAGGTAAAGCCGTTGGCACCGACGAGGTACTAAATGAGTTCTTGAAATTCGGAGGTGACACGATTGTGAATACTTTGATTGATCTTTTCGTTGTCATTTGTGACCTTGAATCTATACCATCGGAGTGGCAAAAAGGTATTATCATCCCTATTCATAAGTCTGGATCGGTTTACGACATCGATAATTATAGAGGAATTACGCTAATCTCAAACGTGTACAAAGTTTTCGCTAAAGTACTCGAATCTAACATTATGACGTTCCTCGAAAATAATAATGTTTTGGGTGAAAGCCAAGGCGCATTCGGACGAGACAGGCGGATAGAAGATCATCTGTTTACGTTAAATGGTGTCTGTGCGTCAAGGAAGGCAGCCAAATTAAAAACTTATGTTGCTTTCCTTGACTTGTCGAAAGCTTTTGACCGTGTTTGGCGTGACGGTCTTTTTTATTCTTTGTGGAATAACGGCATACAAGGTAAAATATGGCGAATTCTAAAACAGCTGTATGGTAATGTCAGTAATAAAGTCCTTTTCGGTGAGTTTGAAACAGAGTGGTTTGAGCAGGAGCATGGCGTAAAGCAAGGTTGCGTTCTTTCCCCGGCTCTATTTTCTGTACTAATGAAGGATCTCGTCGATATGCTGAAGGATCATAATCTGGGAATTTCCTTCGCCTCTCAAATTATAAATGCCCTTCTATATGCAGATGACGTCGCTTTACTGGCATAGTCCGAGGCAGAGTTACAGCAAATGCTAAATGTTGCATCACACTTTGCCAGTAAATGGAATTTGAAGTTTAATGCTTCAAAATCAAAAGTGTTAGTTATTGGTAAGCGTACCGATAGAAAAAAGCTATGGTATATAGGTGGTACTCCAATCGAAGAACCTGATACTTACAAATATTTGGGAGTTTATTTCTCAAGAAACTTGAAGGCAAGCTATCATATTAATACCTATGCGAAAAGTAATATCGAAAATAAGTTAAATGGCATGATACAGGTTCTTGGTAAACATGGCCATTTTAATCGTATTGGTTTCGGTAATGCCTTATGGGAGTCTGTTATCAAACCTACAATTTCCCATGCATGTGCAGTTTGGCTACAGTTGTCAAAAGCACAATCGGATCTCATTGAAAGTTTACAGTATCGTGCGGCAAAAATAGTAATGCGTACTAAACTATACATTCCAAAATGTGCTCTTTTCGCGGAATTGGGATGGGAACCAATTAACGCGTTTTTAGACAGACAGCGGGTCTCGTACTTTACTAGGTTTGCAAAATTACCCCATACAAGGTGGTGTAAAATTGTTTTCAGTCATCTCTTCGGACAAAGCGTCACGGAGTGGCCGTACATGTGTCATATTCGATCCTTGTCCGAAGAATCTGGATTAGATCATTTTTTTTGTAGATAATGTTGATATAAATACATTTAATAAGTTCTTTGGACAGAACGTCCATGTCAAGCAGATGGAGTTAATAGCCTCAAAGTCATCGCTTAAGTCTTATTTGTTTTTCAATAAAGTTTGTGGACTCCAATACTATTTAAATAATATTGATGATTTCGAATCGTCAAGACTTAAACTCCTTGCTAGAACCTAATGTCTGCCGCTGAATTCTGTCCTAAAAAGAATGAACATGAAAGACAATGAGTTTTGTGATCTTTGTTCTTCCAACGTTGAAAACGTCTCTCATTTTCTAGTAGACTGTCCGGCGCTCCAAAATATCCGAAATGAGTGCTTTTCTGAAATTAATGATACCATTCACGATTTCATTGAATTACCGTCCACTGATAAGGTAAATCTTTTAATTGGCGACTATGGATATTTTATCAATGATGAATGTGGAAAATTCTTTGATGTGAAAGGAAAAAATATGTTAAAAGTATGTTTTTATTGAGAAATCAACTTTTACGCTAATAAATCTTCGTATTTTATGACAACGCTTACTACTGTAATTTTAATGGTTGATTCAACATATTTTTATTTCACAATCTTACAAAGTATTGTAACTACATTTTTATTGTACAAAGTAACTATCATTGTTTTGTAATTTAATCTGAGGTGTATCCTATAAGGACATTCAGTTTTAATATTCGTCATTTTAAATGAGATTAGAACTTTCATTGTTTTATATATGAACTGTTATGTAATATTTTACTGTGTAAAATTATCATTTTATTGTAAATATTAGTTTTAGGACGCAACCATCGGACCCCTGACGATGGTTGCCCCCGATGTAAAGGGGTAGTTTCCAAATAAGTATATATATATATTATAAAAAGGGTTTGATTACAACCATAAATATATAGTTTCCGTGTATTTCCTGTTGCACACAAATTATATGTAAAACCGTCTTCCAATTCATGTTGTATTTTATGAAAAAGGCAATTATGCACGAATCAAAATTGATTGATTAGCCTGTATATAAGCAACGTCAGCGGACTATCTCCTCACTTAAAAAACAATTTTTAAGATATGAATCTGAACTTCCTTTCTTTATTGTGTTTAGGCGGATATTAGTTATGGATAGTAAGACGAATTTGTGAAGAATCCTTGTACAGAATGGCTAGAGCGGGTGGAACGGTTCCATGGTATAATTTGATAGAAGAGATTTGTATGTCTCTCCCTGGTAGGTAAATATTTTGTTGTTAAAATTTGACATTTAACCAGATCACTCATTCGTATAATCATATGTTGAGATGTAGATTTCTCGAAATATTACGGACAAATGTTGATAAAACTCACATCTGAATTTTTTTTGGCCACTTGTTATTGACGTACTATGAAAACAATAAGTTATATGACATATTTATGAAAAATATTTCACTTTTTGTCTCGCCCGCGACGAAAGGCGCGGAAAGCAAGACAAATGCGTACAAAGTATGACGGCGACGGCGGCGGCGGCGGCGACCGCGGCGGCGTAAACTTTCATGTTAAGTTTTTGTGATAAGGTCATTTTCTCAGTGGCTATAAGTGGTAGGTCAATGATATTTTGTATATAAGTTGGCCTTGAGTAGTACATGACAGTTTGCTATATGGCTTTTGTCTGTGACCTCAATTTCACGGTCCAATGAACATGTTAAGTTTTTGTGTTTAGTTTAGTTTCTCAGTAACTATAAGTGGTAGGTCAATGATATATGGTATATAGGTTGGTCTTGGTTAGTACATGACAAACTGTCATATGGCTTTTGTCCTTGAACTCAAATTCACGGTCTAGTGAGCATGTTAAGTTTTTATGATTAGGTCATTTCTCAGTAACTATAAGTGGTAGGTCAATGATATATGGTATATAGGTTGGTCTTGGGTAGTACATGACAGTCTGCTATATGGCTTTTGTCTGTGACCTCAATTTCACGGTCCAGTGAACATGTTAAGTTTTTGTGTTTAGTTTAGTTTCTTAGTAACTATAAGTAGTAGGTCAATGATATATAGTATATAGGTTGGTCTTGGTTAGTACATGACAGTCTGTCATATGGCTTTTGTCCTTGACCTCAATTTCACGGTCTAGCGAGCATGTTAAGTTTTTGTGATTAGGTCATTTTCTCAGTAACTGTCAGTGGTAGGTCGATGATATTTGGTATATAGGTTGGTCTTGGGTAGTACATGACAGTCTGCTATATGGCTTTTGTCTGTGACCTCAATTTCACAGTCCAGTGAACATGTTACGTTTTTGTGTTTAGTTTAGTTTCTCAGTAACTATAAGTGGTAGGTCAATGATATATGGTATATAGGTTGGTCTTGGTTAGTACATGACAGTCTGTCATATGGCTTTTGTCCTTGACCTCAGTTTCACAGTCTAGTGAGGATGTTAAGTTTTTGTGATTAGGTAATTTTCTCAGTAACTATAAGTGGTAGGTTGATAACATTTGGTATGTAGGTTGGTCTTGGGTAGTACATGTCAGTCTGGCAGGTGACTTTTGTCCTTGACCTCAATTTCAAGGTCTAGTGGCACGTTAAGTTTTTCTGCTTAAGTCAATTTCTCAATAACTAGAAGTGGTAGGTTGATAATATTTGATGTGTAGGTTGGTTTTTGGTAGTACATGTCAGTCTGGCAGTTGACTTTTGTCCTTGACCTCAATTTCACGGTCTAGTGGCCACGTTAATTTTTTCTGCTGAAGTCCATTTCTCAAAAACTAGAAGTGGTAGGTTGATAATATATGGTATGTAGGTTGGTCTTGGGTAGTACATTTCAGCCTGGCAGGTGACTTTTGTCCTTGACCTCAATTTCACGGTCTAGTGAGCATGTTCACTTTTCTGATTAGTTTACTTAGATTTCACATCAATTTAGAGGCCAGCAGGGACGGGCGATACATCTTTTAGGGTCTTCTCTTGTTACTCTTAATTGACAATAAAAGACATTAAAAACTAAAGGTTTTCTATGGAAAGGCTAAAAGAGATGATAGATAATGTTGAATAGAAGGCTTTCACACTGGATGAAAGAAAAATAATATTAATATTCTCGAGTACTTGCTCTTTTTAAATAAGAAATCGGTGTCTTGCAACAGTAATCCTAATATGCCAAACATTTGTGACGAATCAAAAGATTGCTTCGGTCTTTCTGTTCATATAAAGAATTGGTATGTTTTCTCTAATTTCTAGCAAATATAAACACCTCCTGACTAGTTTGTTATCGAAATGATAATCAACATGGGTATTATTTGATCTCAGTTTGCGTATGGTCAATCATGTAAACATCTCGTGTCAGTTTCTAGAAATAGTGCAACCGGATGTTGATGAAATTAACACCTCTATCATTCTCTGGCGAAACGGTTTTTGCATTTTTATTACTACAATAACTCAATTTATTGAAAATATGACAGTTTTATCAAAATTATTATATTCAACACCCCTTTCAATGAATGGCGCAACCATACACATAGCAAAGACGATAGCAACAAAATGTGACATACTTGAGACTGTAGAGTAGGGAGATCCCTTTACTTCAAATAAATCGAGTAGAAATTAGAGAAACAATCTCTAACATTGTATTCCGGTTTATTACGATAATTTCTCACATATCGATAGTTAAATTTTCACATTTTAAAGTTCTCGGGTAAACCTCGAACTTTAAAACGTGAAAATTTAACTATGATTTCGATGTGAGAAATATACGTAATAAACTGGAAACAAAGTTAGAGATTACATATAATAACTTTTTAGTAATTGGTGGACAAAGTGAAAGTCAAAGAAGAGAAATCATCAATGAAATTGAAGCCAAATTTCAAGAAGAGGATGTTCTTATGGCGTACAACAAATTCCTTGAAGAAGAAGGTTTGTTATTTTTTTTCATTGAAAATGTTTTTGAACTAGTGGTTAGTTGATAGCAATATTAGATAGCTAATTCCATTCCAATGGAATAAAAGGGACAACAGGAAACACCTACAATGGCTGAAAATTATAATTACATGCCACAATCTGCTAGGGAAAGCTTATTTTCCTCATTCATAGGGTCTTTGAACTGTTATTCAAAATACGATTACATGAAATTGTTAAGAAATTAAATCTTCACTTTCTGAATTTGATTACTTCACTATTCGAAACATATAATATCCCGATAGTTCCTCAGCTTTGAAACAATAGTTTTCAATTTTTTTTCCTTTTGTGGCTTATATTTTGATGAAAAAGAGTCAAAGAATGAGGCTATTAAAGAAACATATTACAAAATTAATGTAAAATGCTTGCTTTGTCTTCATTCAGAATTAACATATGAAAGATACAGGCCCGATTTCTTATTATCCCCTCACCCAACGGAGTTGCTTCAGAAGATAATTTGGTCAGTATGACCCAAATTTTACGCTTCATAGACCCTGGTTAAAGTTTGCGTTATGGTTCATATCATTTCCATTTGAACCAAACTTAGTCAAAATGGTTTTCTTGAAAAAAGTTGTTCCGGCATGTCTGTACCTCATCAAAAATGTCTTTCAATATCGTATGTTACCGGCCTCTGTGACTTTGACAATATAAATTAAATTTCATCACAATAATCATATGATTGCTCCCTTAAAAATTATGTACTGCAGATTTGTACCCAATTCAATATTTCCGCCAATGGCAAACTCATTTGGGCACTTGGAAAAGGCATTAAAAGACCTTCTCTGAAAATAAAAGTAAACAGGAATAGAAGAATAGGTATTAGGCTGCGGATAGGCAACATTAATTAACATCATACATAAAAAGAAACATATTAAAATATAGTCCTCTCTAAACCTAATAACTAATAAGATTCAAACTTTTTGGCAATAGTTCCTTTAAAAAATGTTTCTAGCAAGCCAGCACCACACCCTGTCTTCAGTGGGAAACATAATTTGTTGATCCTAAAAGAAATTGGTCACGTTGATATAATAATTATCAAGCTAAAAAGATAGCCTAATATATCATTCTCGCAAATTACGTCAGATATGCAAAATATAAATAATATTTCAATTCCAATGGGGTGTATGCAGAAAAAAAGACGTGTAAGACGGGGTAATATTTAACTTTGCTCAGTTTAAAATAAACATTAAAAGAATATGGAATAAATAAATGCACTTTAGACAGAGTCTCTACAAATGCATTACAAAACCTAGCAATGGATGAACGCTTTTTTTGTTGTTGTTCTTAATCTTAGGCCACGGTTCCTAATCTGAGGCCACGATGAGGCCTTCGACAATGAGCTATGCTCATACTCATGGTAAGTTCAAGACGGCCCTTTTTCACAGGTTATAGCGGAATTGATTGCTAAATGTTTAATAAGACAATAGCCATGTTTTTTTTGCTCATGGATGCGGGATAATCAATAAACATAGAATAGACCGGCAAAGTTCTCTTTTTTTAACACATGCAATTAGGTTTAAACACATAACATCTTGTTGAATGTTATTTTATATGTATCCTTTTATTTTGTATGTTTGTAATTTCAATATCTAGCATGATATTTTTAACCGGGTTTTCCATGGGAAAAATCCGGTTATTAAAATGATGAAAATGGCGGGCGGGCGGGCGGCTGCCAAATGGGTACATCATTTGTCCGGAGCAAATCTCCTACAGTATTTGAGACAGGAAGTTTTTATTTTGCAGATCAATTGTACATATATCAAAGGTGTGCATGGTACTTTGATTTTGATTTTTGATAATTTTTGTGAAAAATATCAGTTGTTGAACTTAGTCATTTTTACTTCAAATTTTTAACAAAAGGGTACCCCCTTTGTCCGGAGCAAATCTCCTACAGTATTTGAGACAGGTAGTTTTCATTTTGCAGATCAATTTTACATATATCAAAGGTGTGCATGGTACCTTGATTTGGATTTTTGATATTTTATGTAAAAAAATATCAGTTGTTGAACTTTGTCAGTTTTACGTCAAATGTTTAACAATAGTGTACCCTTTACCTACAGTTTAGTAGTCAGGAAGTTTTTATTTGTACCTGTATCAGAAATGTGCACAGTACTTTTATTTTCCTTTTTGATTAAAATCCAAGTTGCTGCACTTTCAGAAATAGGCTACTTTGGTGGGAGGTTTAACATTGAAAATTAATGAAAATTATAAGGACATTTCAAATATTCAGGGTCAACCCATGTGTAAGATTTACTGTCCATGTGAAAGAAAACCAGGTTTGCTGTCACATTGACAGCTTTCCTCTTGTTTCTGTGTTGCTTTGTCTGAGCTTTATATATAAAATAATGAACTTGTCATTGCTGGTGTACACATTTGAGTTTGACATTCTGCCCTTCATAAGCTGCTTATAGTCTCGTTGAATTCATCTATGTAAATTAAAAAAAATATGTGTATGTCTTAGGACAAGTCTAGATAAAATCATTACTTGTATGAACTTCTAAATCATTTTAGAGTTTTATGTGTCACATTTTTACAGAATTGGCTCTTTATAATGTAAAGAAAGAGCTTGAGTTTCAGCTTTTGAATTTATTGTAAAACATCGTTTTTAATTTAATGATCATAATATGATTTCGAATTTTTCCTAGATTTACTCACTTATAGTGTGACGGGTGCTGTTCACAGAGAAGGACATGCTTACCCTTCCGGAGCACCTGATGTCACTCTCAGTCTCATGAGAGTTCACAATGTGAGAGCCTTGCTTTTGTATGTTGTGTTTTTTTTCATTTCTGTACTTTGTAGCTGTCTAACGTCATTGTTTTCTGTGTTCTCGTTTTGGTCATGTGTTTGGACTTCGATTTTTGTAAATACCACTCCTTTGTTCCTTCGGTATTTTGCTGCCATTGTTTTATTATATCTGATAAAATACTATACTTATCTCAACTGCACCTTGGTATTCAACAAGAATATTATTTTCGAGAAGTATTAAATACGTTAAGCAAGGGTAATTATTGTGGTATTTTTTAATTGCAGGAGGGAGACCAACATTGACAGGATTTAAACATTACATTAATAATTGGGAAGGTATGGCCGCAAGAAAAAAAAGTTTTGGTAAATACTTATCGAGGCAAAATTACGTAATAGATATAAAAAAATATATGTTGTGCAATTGCCACAAATTAACGTAAGTGAACAAAGTAAAATGGTATGGTGGGCACAATTAAAAGTAAAATACACCAAATGTAAAAATTAGAAAATAACGAAAAATATCGAAAAGGATTTTTACGATTTAACGTTATAAATGCCGATCTTGGCACGGGATTTGGATGCTGCTGATAAGAGGTTACTCCTTGAAAAACGTGTACAGCATAACAAAATTTACTGTTTACTATGCAATTTGGGTATTTTTGTCTTTTGTACTGTTCCCTCCATTTCACACGATCCGCTTCAATGAATAAGAAGACATTTATAATTTATGTTAAAATCTCCTTTATTTTCAAATGTATGTCATAGTTGTTTCAATCTTTCCGGATCTCAAGAAGAGGATTGAAACTTGATTTTATTAAAATGTCGACGTCCTTAAGGTAAAACTGTGACATGTACCGCGTATATTTAAAACTAACTTCAACAAATGGGATATTGAGGACTTTTCTGCTCGAGATTGAAAAA
>MJUU01074250.1:6773-17868 GCA_002080025.1 Modiolus philippinarum
CCTCTTATCCATTCTGCGTTATTGTTGGTGTGTTAGCATCCTAGGTACTTTTACTGTTGATTAATGGGTATACCGTAATTGCATAAAGATATTTTGCAATTGTTTTTTTAACAATGTTTAAGATGTGAAGAATAACTGTATTTGGTAGTTGTTATTGATTGTTAGTTCTACAGCCAACGATACTTTATCAGCGGTATGAAGTACAAGAACAAAATTACTAAAACCTGGAAATAAACACCTAGGAAAAAGAATTTGAATGTTACTAGATTGAAGAGACGAGTAAGGCAAGGGCGACCGTAAAGCGTTATAGCATAAACGATTCCAAAAAATACAAATCGATCGATCTTTATCACGCGCATTGTGTGACCCATAAAGTGTACAACTGCAACTGACATACGCTTCCAGTAAAGGAACGTTGTGCGAAGCAAGCACGAGATTGCTGGATCAACTTGCTAATCTAAGGAGATATAAACAATGAAAAATTTGACCCCGTTCCTCATCTCGGTGTTCTCTTGTTAAAACATATCTATGGCACGCCAAAGCCACAAAAATGCGATAAAATAGCATTATCTTATCTGTATTTTTGTGGTTTTGGCGCAGATAAAATATCATTAACTCCTGATAATTAAATATGGAAAACAAATTAACATAGGTCTCTATGCAATAAAGAGATAAATAGAAAAAAGAAGGGAAACGGGGAATGTGTCAAAGAGACAACGACCCAAAGGGGAGTAATAACAACTCAAAGCCACCATAAGATCTTCAATGAACGGTGAGAAAACCCCACACCCAACAGCAGGTCGGAGTCAGCTCCTGAAAACATTCTTTCCTGGAGGTAATAGGTAATGAAATTGATTATCATAACTGGTAATGAACTTGGTTATCTGTTAACAGGTAATGAACTATCTTATGATAGATGTCCGATCCGTATGTAATAATTTATTGTGCCCATTGAAGAACATTCGTCTTAATTTGTTACTATATGCAATTTCATTCGCTAAGAAAACGATTCCTTGACTACTAGCTACTAAAAGCTTTAAAAATGTGAAAAGTGTACACTTGATATATTCTTTAATATATATTTTATTAATTCCATAGATTCATTATCACTGTTAACATTCTCACTTATTTTCATCTGAGTGTTCTGTGAGAACTGGGACTAATATTTTAAGACTAAAATTTCAACTAAATTTAAAGAAAAATATACCATGATTCGCATCGAAGTTTCATCTTTTCAATCATATAAATTTTGTAGCATGAAATATTTTGGGGAAAATAGAAAGTGTACTGAAAAAAACGTCATAAAGTGTAAAATTTCGAGGTATATTTCTAAAAAATACCAAAATAATCCAAGTTTTAGAGCAAAGTTTGTTTACTTTGGAATAAATTTATTTTACAAAAAATATACTATGATTTTCAGCACTCTTTTTTTCTGTAAAATGGTGTACTTTGTATTGAAATCGGTGGAAAACTGTAGCTGTAAAGTGTACTAAAACTTTCCTATGTTTCAACAGAGAAATGCTAAAAAATACGACAATTTACAGGTTAATCTGCCGAGAAACCGAAATTCTAAGAAATGTGAATGTTTCATATCCCTGTTATATTAGTCCCAGGTGAGAAACAAAATTTACTTCCTGGCCTAATACTAGATAATTAAGGTTTAATTAAAATTAGCATGGTAAAACTTCTATATAAAAACAGACTTTGCTTAGATCCTGCAAGAAATAAACAAAAGTTTGAAAGATTTCCATACCCCCCCATTTCAATGAATTAAACATCCAGTAAGTAAGTAAGTGGTATTTTTAAAGTCATAGCTTGTACAAATTAACAAGCAAACATGAGCGCACAAGAGCTCTTAAACTTCCGATATTATAAAATTAAATAACAACGTAATCTTGATAAATAAACACAAAACGTGCAAACAAAAAGACTGCCTCATGCAGATAAACATTCCATACACATGATAAAGATAAAAATAATAAGAATATATATTATGTATCTCAAATTTACACTTCAGATTCAATCTGACAATTACTTTTTTTCATGATCCATTTAAGTAATGGTTTTATGCAAACATTAATTAAAACAATTACATGTATTCAATTCTGCGTGGAGGTCATACTTGCATGCATATTTCGTATGTATATTTCATAGAATATACATTCATGCAACGATCACAGGTAAGTGAATGTCAAAACAGGTAGTTTTAACGATGATATATTGTAATTTTTATCTCGAAGCCATGAAATGGCTGGAGAGATATTGATATGGCAAGAAAAAATCACGTGCCCCGCATGAGGCTTCAAGCCTATTAACAGCTCTAAAAGATTATCTCCGTGCCTCCGATAAAATATAGTGCGCAAGTTTCTTTCAAAATCGTATACATTTAGTATTTAAGTTATATTTCTTCATTTTCTTGAGTTGAATACAGTGTTGTTTTAAAAAAATATGCATGTTTATCAAATTACTCGTTTTTTTTTATATTGCGTCTCGGACCAACGAACTTGTCGCGCAGTAATTTACGAGATGAAAATAACATTTGTTTACCTGTGTATAGCAATGAAATCAACATGCGAAATCACACTATCCGATTCTTTTCACGTATTACGAAATAACTTAATACATGCAGACGTTTGCAGCAGTTCTTTGGATGACTACGAAGTTTTGCCACATGTAGATTTTCAGGGCTTCGAGATTCAGCTCCATCGGAGCTTTGATTAATACATATTGACGAGACTTTATTGACATAAACTAATTTTACAACGACAAAGAGAAAATATACACAAAATATTACAAAATCTATTACAAATGGCAAATGGATAAGAAAAAGAAAAGAAATTATGTTACAATTCTAAAATTATTACATAGTTTTTAAGAAAAGATAATTTGATCTAAAAAGATTGAATTTAATAAGTTATTGAAATTTATCTATTTACATCTGATTGTTATCAACATAAATCAGATAATACAGTTACATAATTTCCCATAGATATTACGTCTGATTGGTTGATATTAGAAAACAGATAATATATTTAATTGCACGCCAAAACCACAAAAATGCAGAAAAAACTGTATTAACAGATAATGCTATGTTATCTTGAGATAAAACATCACTACCATATAGATTGCATAGAGAACTATGTATAAAATATTTAAAAGTACTTATCAGGAGGTAATGAGGAAACCTGATAACACATGCCTGATAATGTGCGCCAAAACCACAAAAATTCAGATGAGATAGCATTACCTGAGATAATGCTATTTTATCTCATTTTTGTGGCTTTGGCGTGCCATACATATCTGTATTTCCTATAACTTATGGAATGTATTAAAACACAAAAAATATATAGTTTCTTAGGTTTTCTCTAGCAAATCAAACACATTAAGTGTTGTGAACACTTAATGTGTAAAAACAAGACAGACATAACAAAATTGCCGTCAAGAATTTTTTTTTACAATAATGACTTTCTAGAACGAGAAAGAAAAAGGAACTATAATATAACAATGAGAACATCTCAATACACTAGTTCTTCGTGTGTGCTACTGCAGGTTTTACAATAAGGGTAATAATATCACCATCAAACAGAATTATCAAGAGCCAAAGTCCAAGAGGCAAAAAGACAAACCAGCTGGAAAACTTGGTACAGGCATTTCAAAAGAAATTGTGGGTTAAACCGGTTTTTATGAAGCACCGAACATCCCCTTCCATTGCTGTAGTGTCCGATAGACATTCTACAGCAATTGCAACTGAAAGTTCGTACATAGTAAAAAGAAATGATCACCCAAGTATTAAGTAAAAAAAAAAAACCCGATGATACAAATACATGTGTATTACTTATGCTAAATTTAAAAAAATGAACATTACAATTGCAATGATCTGAGACTGTTTCTTTTTTATTTTCTAATATTAGGAATGGATTGATGAAAAACTACGTTGGGACAATGATTCAGAATTCAAACACATGCAAATGTTGAGGATACCATGTGACCTCATTTGGCTTCCAGATATAGTCCTTTATAACAGGTATGTTTCAGATTCTTTGATGACTTCGCATCAATTACAAATACAAAACATGAATCGTAGGGCATATTTGTTAAGGCTATAACTACTACCGATTTCAGTACCTTTTTTTTTATATCTTTTCAAGTTTTTCTTTAATTCTTCATTATTCCTTTAGTAGTCTTTCGTAGCTGATTTTTTCCATATCTTTGCTCCAATCAAGACGATGATAATGTAATAATCAGTTTGGAAACACTCGTGAAACTGCTTGATCTTGCAATAGAAGGTATGTGATGGATATATAGAATCTATCCTTTCAAGTCGGTGATTATCATAGTTCTACTGTCGAAAGGTTTTAACTTTAAGAGTTCGAGCTTTAGCGACAGTAGAACTATGATAATCAGTGACTTGCAAATGATAGATTTTATTTCTCTAATTCTGAAATTAATGACATTTTTATGAATTTTTAGTTTCTATCCCATCTCGGGCCTCTACAATCAGTACTGTGACGTCACCGGATATGAAATTTACATTGCATGGAAACCACCAAAAACAAATCTATCATATGTAATTCAGGATAAATAAACAATGTATGCTTTGAGTAAATACTTTTTACATTGATTTATACTCGCAATAAATTTATTTAAGGTATAATTTGCTATTTGAAGAAAAGTTCGTGACCTTTTTAATATCCAATAAAATCGCGAGATCAATTAACCCACATGTTGGAGAACTCTTTGATCTCACATGCTTTGAAATTGACGAGAACAGCATCAGAATTAGAGAAAAAATTTTAATGTCCACGATAATTTTGACATTTCTGCTATGCTGGTACTTTGATGATGAAAAAGCAAATAAAAACAAACAACACATTTATCAAATATTCTCGATAATTTGAAATTGCCTTTAGTATATTATCATGCTACTTTTTAACTTTGAAGGCGCACTGTCTGTTCTAGAAAACTTTTTGTCTTTGAATTGTCTGAAACAATGAGCTAAATTGTAAAATGGTCATTTAAAATAAAAAGAAGACCGTATGATGACCCTTAGATGCTTTTTTTTTGTCGTTTTAACCTGGAGTTGGGATGTTGTGTCCTTGACATTCTTTCTTTTTCATAACTTTCCTTACTTCATTTATGCTTCTGCTATTTTGAGAGACATAGAGTACGATCTGGTATTTTTGTTTTTTTTTATTTACAGTCTGTAGTAACAATGGTTAAATCCTAATTGCAATAAGATGTGTTCATGAAAGGTGAAAACAATTAGACACAAAAAGACAAAAAGTGCATTTAACATTTTGTTTGTATTAAGTATGACGTATTGCTAAAATAACACAGAAGATTTTTCTATTTTATTTGAACATTTTCACAGTTCGTTATAACTGACGTCACACATGCGCATTCTTTCATGTACATACCCTTAGATCACAAACCACAACAAAGGTTTCTCCTACGGATGTATCAAAAATAAATACCATCAACTTAGTCCATGGTTAAGCTAGGGTACAATTTGTATTAATCTTTAGATCATTTACTGTTGAATTTACCAAAAATATAATTTCAATAGACCTAAAACGAGTTTAAATAATTACACAAAACATTAGCAGCGTTTCTGCAGGCATTAATTTTGAATACGTGTCAAGTAGGCTACATGTCATTTAACATATTTTGTAAGATCATTTATCAATATACATTTGTAAAGTCTTCAAGTCAAATTTAAATTAAGGCAGATAGGCACTGTTTCACAGCGCTTTCGACATGTTCATTTATAAAATAAGAGTCGAATCAAGGGAATGCTTGATTTTTTTAAGGCTGGAACACAGCTTCTTCTTTGTGACGTCATATATATGAAACGTCATTTTTCGTCCATATTGCCGCAAATTAGCTCCCTTTCCCCGGAAAAAACTATTTGCTTCGGAAACGTACATCATAAAATTTCTATTTGAAGAAATATAAAAGATGTAATTGATCAAACGTTCATATCTTTTAGATTAATTATTGCTTTTTCCATATTTTTTACATGCATTCTTTGTAAATTTGAGTTAAAAAAAACTAAAAATGAGCAAACTTTGGTTTTAATTCAACACAAACATTATGACCCGCACTTACATTGTTATGTATTATTGCAGCTTTCACGCACGTACAATTTATAACAATTGATAACAAAATGCCATAGATGAA
This sequence comes from Modiolus philippinarum, assembly GCA_002080025.1. NCBI lineage: Eukaryota > Metazoa > Mollusca > Bivalvia > Mytilida > Modiolidae > Modiolus > Modiolus philippinarum. Next base: position 12,954 of record MJUU01074250.1, read on the forward strand.
AATATAAGAGCGTATCTGCCTTTTGGACAGCCATATATAAAGAGTAAAAGTAAGACGCACTGGTAAGGAAAAGAATAAAAATACAAAATATTCATACAATCAGCATCTCTATATAATTGGAAGTAATGTATCAAAACACAGAATAGAACTTTGGTAAAATGCAGTATATCCCTTCTGCTGTTCTTACATTTTTTAAATTAAAGCTTTAATATTATTTGTTGTATTTTAATATAGGTTTTACTTTTTTCTAGTGTTGATAGTCATAACAAAGGATATATGAAAAGTTTAGCAATGGTTGGTAGTAACGGGAATGTATTTTGGCCACCGATAGTGCGAATGCGGAGTGCATGTAAAATGGATATTACATACTTTCCATTTGATGACCAAATATGTTCACTTAAGCTTGGTTCATGGGCTTATGACGGATTTCAAGTAGATGTGACTAATCGTACTCTCGATGTGGATCTTTCAAATTATGTTGACAATGGCGAATGGACATTAATTGATACAAAAGCTGTTCGGAATGTTAAGGTTTATACATGCTGTCCAGAACCATTCCCAGATGTTACTTTTTATTTACACCTACGAAGGCGTGTATTATATTATGCTTTTAATGTTATTATTCCATGCGTATTATTATCATTGTTAACATTGACAGGATTTTTATTACCGCCAGAGTCGGGCGAAAAGGTGACTCTCGGCTTGACAGTATTATTAGCTTTTTCCGTTTTTATGCTTTTGATAGCTGAAAATATGCCACCAACGTCTGAGTACATACCATTAATAGGTAAGGTTTATTAATAGTAACAATATACACCATTAATGTGCTTGATTTGTTGTATTATTCTGGAATCAAATTATCCAATGACAATAATAGACCTAATGAGACGATTGAAACATACAAATCAATTCGACAGAAATTTTAAAATTCATGATTAATGAGTCTATGAATGTCTGATCAATAATTACGTAAAATGTCTAGTTTCGTCTACACGAGCATTCTCATCCGATTATCTTATTTTTGACGAAACATTTTATTTTCAATTTGAGCACTACTACCAAAAACAATTAGAGTATAACGTATTGTGTCAAAACAATAACAGAAATCTAAATGGCACCAGGGTGCACAAGCCGAATTGCAACTTCAAATATTATGTGACCAAGTTAATTTGGAGACACAAATATTTCTAATGTTGTCCAACTATAATCTTTCCTACCTGATACTAGTATCCAAAATTCTAAGAATTCAAAAAGACCAAGTTTCATGTCTTGACATTTCAATAATTAAATCACTTCTGAACAGTTAACAATTTCAGTCAGTACGGGTTTTTAAAATATCTGGCAGCAAAGAAAATACTCAAATTTCTTTGAATCAGATGTTAACTTTTGTAGCGACCTGAAAACAAATATATTTCAAAATTTCAATCTATTTTCAGTCCCCATGACCTTGATCATTGACCTACATTCTCGAAAATCTATACGGCTCTTCTCTTTTCTTGCCTTAGTTTCAATTTACTTGGATGTAAATGTTATCGCCTAGAAACTAAGTTTTCATAAATTTTCGATTTATTTTCAATCATTGTGTCCTTAACCTTTGGTCCTCTTTCCCCAAAAAATCAATAGTGTTCTTCCCCTTATGTAATCCAAAAATATATCCAAGTGTGATTTAAATCTAATGTTCTTTAGTAATATTCCGGAAACTAAATTTTTCTTAAATTTTTAATCTATTTTCGGTCATTGTGACCATCACCTTTGACATAATTTATATGAAATTAATAGAATCTTCATTGATTCATATTCATATGAAGCCAGGTTCATACAAGGGCTAGTTCAGAGAAAAAGCCAAATCCTTTAATTTCATATTCCGTTATATAGATGATGTTCTTTCATGGAACAATCCATAATTTAAGGATAACTTCATCTTATATACCCAGATGAATTCAAAATTAAAGAGACCAATAATAAACCATCATCAACATCATACCTGGACCCATACCTCCATATTGACAACTCTGGACGTCTGGAAACAAACCTTTACGACAAGCGAGATGATTTCGACTTTTCAATAGTGAACTTTCCGTTTTTGAGCAGTAATATTCATATGCCGTGTATATTTCAAAACTCATTCGCTATTGCCGTGCCTGTATTTTGTACAGCGATTTTGTCAATAGAGCGAAATTAATGTCTCAAAAACTTAAACATCAAGGGTATGTTCAGTCACTGTTGCAATTGTCACTACAGAATATTTACGGTCGTCACTACGATTTGACAGACCATTACTATGTGCTATTTCACAAATGAGAACAGATATCTTTAGTTAGATCCAGAGTTTGTTACCGGACTGACTAACACCGACTTAGGCTATACCGGACTTTTCACTGGCAGTGTGACGGGTTGCCACGCGTGGAGCAGATCATGCTTACCCTTTCGGAGCACCTGATGATACCTCAGTTTTATAGGGGTTCACACTGCTAGTGATTTAGTTTTGTGGCGTTCTTGTTCATTTTTGTTTATATGTTATGTCTTCGTCATGCTGTCTCAAGTCATGTTGTCTGTGAATTGCCGTGATTTGTTTTCATTTTGGACCCCCCCTTTCCTTGTTCTTGTTTCGGTATTCGTTTGCCGATGTATCTTGCCATTCTAAAAACCAACAATATATCCAAGTGTCATTTCAAATGGATCAAAACTTTTTGAGTTATCGTCTGGAAACCAAATTTTCTGAAATTTTCAAACTATTTTTGGTCACTGTGACCTTGACCTTTGACCTTCTTTCTCAAGAATCAATAGGGTTCTTCTACTCCTGGTATCCAACAACATATCCAAGCTTCATTTCAATTGATGCTAGCTTTGTGTGTAATCATTCGGAAACCATTAGTTTCTGAAATTTTCAGTCTGTTTTCAGCGACTGTTACCTTGACCTTTGACCTACTTTCTCCAAAATCAATAGGGTTCCATCCGTCCAGTCACCCAACAATATATCAATTGGATGTAAACATTTTGAGTAATCATCCGGAAACCGATGTTCCGTATCTACAAACTAATAGCTCAGTTCAACTGTTTCATCAACATATATAGCTTTTCAAACAGGCAGCTAAAACAATCACACCAATTACACAAATGTAACAAACATCTTTCTGTCAGACCCACACGTTTCCCGTCAAGATAACAGACCATCTAAAAACTTTGTATGCATGTTGTTAATTTAAAAAAAAATCGTAAGCTTTTTGCAAGAAACTGGCTTAAATCATCATTTTTGTTTTGTTGAACTGCGTGACATTAAATACAATGTGACTAGCCCAAAATCCGATTCTTTGAAAGGTAAAATGTCTTAAATTGAAAAATGTATAAACCTGGAGAATATGCGTGTGCTAAACTCTACCGGTAGTCAGTATTTGTTTGTTGTTCATGTTTTTACTTTGGCTTAAGTTATTTGATTGAAGGGACAAACGTTTTCGAAATGACGCTTTACAACAAGTAAATTCACTGCAGTATTGGTATTGTATGTTTCTATTGCATGTAAATCGGTATATTAACCCTTCGAAAATTTGTTGTCATATCGACTAAGTCGAGCTATATAAAAAATAACAAAAAGCGCGGAAGTTGCGAGATTATAAAAAAACAACTCGGATAAAAAGAGTTTTTATGCAAACGTATGATGTGTTTCACATTACGTACTGAATTTCTTTAACAACATAAAATTTCAATAAAAAGAAAGATCCCCATGCACGCATTGTTTTCAAGTATTTTTGAATGATTCATACAGGAAACATTACAATTATCAGGAATAATAACAAAATACCGAAGAAACTATATCAATTGCATGATAAAATACGATTTTAAATAGAAATAAAAAAAATTATTTGCATGAATTTACAAGTAAGAATCTCAGACATTTAACTGACTTACTGTGTGGTTATATCTCATGCATGGATGACAATATGTTGATATTTCTATTATTACAATAAAAACATTGAGATGTTCCTGATCATTAATAACGCGTTTATGTTAACTGTGGTGCATGCTAAAGATCAAGGAGATTGAAGCTACAATATTAATTTTAATTTATTTTGCAGGTATATATCTTACTGTGATCATGTCAATGAGTGGATTATCGGTCGTGTTTTCTGTGTTCGTTTTAAACATACATCACCGTGGTGCTCTTGCCAAAGGACCGCCATCATTTATAAAATCTTTTGCCAAACTAGTTGCTAAGATTTTGTGTATGACTATCCGGTTGGATAATCAAGTTAACTTTTATACTCCATCTTCTTACATACCAGAAAAAACATTCATGTACCCCTCGCACGAAAGCGAGGCGTTGCTGCAGAATGATATAAGTCGTCATAACAATATTAATCACGTGGATATAAATGACGTGAGTAATGAAACGCTTACTGACGTAATGAATCAAAACGTCAATATGAATTCTACGAATGTTTACAAATCTACATTCGACAAAGAACTTTTAACATACTTTAAACAAGTAATGCTTATTCACGATAATACATTGAATGAAAGAAAAGCTATTCATGAATGGAAGGAAGTGGCCAGAGTTGTAGACAGACTAAGTTTTTGTGTATTCCTCGCTATAACTGGAATATCAACATTTGTTTTACTTGTGATCAGTCCTATGACGAAAGATATCCAGCTTTAAATTCACTGTACGTCAGTGCTGATGTCTAATGTGAAATAAATGTTTTTGTATAAGAAATTGAGAGTAATTGAATTAATATATCTGTCATTTACGAAATGATATTTAGTTTCATGAATGTATTTGCCTGTTACGTACTTTACGAATCAGAATGTCATTAGATTGATCATCAGACAATGATATAAGTATCTTTCTGTTGTTCATTGTGTACAAACGCTCTCTTCCAACAATGATATCAATACTTTTAAGTTGCTCATTAAGCGA
>MJUU01074250.1:26550-52220 GCA_002080025.1 Modiolus philippinarum
TACATATTTTAATGGGCGCATTCGAGTATTGATTTCAGTGATATTTTAGTAATATTTCGGGTTCATGTTTTCGAGCTTATTACATTATATTAGATCCCGAACAATATACTAGAGAGTCTCGCCGGTCCATGAATTCTTATTAAGGCTATGTGTGACTGATTTTTAGGGCCCCGCCATGAAATGGCTGCGCCCTATATTAATCAGTCTGTCATTCCGTCTGTCTGTCCGTCTGTCTATCCGTCAGCGTTTTCTATGTCGTACCATAACTCAAGATTGCCTTCACCGATTTTTATGATTTTTTACTCAAAGTTGAACTTGACCAAAGGAAGCTCCCTTTCGTTTTTGAGGAAAATCGGAAAATGAATTTTGGGAAAAAACTTCGTTTTTATATGAAAAAGTACATATTTTGAAAATTAGCTCTATATCGTATCATAACTCAAGATTGCCTTCAGGAATTTTTATGATTTTGATACTCAAGATTGGACTTGACCAAGGGAAGCTCTCTTTTGTTTTTGGGGAAATTCAGAAAAATGACTTTTGGAGAAAAACTTTGTTTTTATATGAAAAAGTGCATATTTTGAGAATTAGCTCTATGTCGTACCATAACTCAAGATTGCCTTCAGGAATTTGAATGATTTTGATACACAAGGTGAGACTCGACCAAAGGAAGCTCCCTTTCGTTTTTGAGGAAATTTGGAAAATGATTTTTGGGGAAAAAACTTTGTTTTTATATGAAAAAGTGCATATTTTGAGAATTAGCTCTATGTCGTACCATAACTCGAGATTGCCTTCAGGGATTTTAATGATTTTGATACTCAAGGTTGGACTGGACCAAAGGAAGCTCCCTTTCGTTTTTGAGGAAAATCAAAAAATTTTTTTTGGGAAAAAAATTTGTTTTTATATGAAAAAGTGCATATTTTGAGAATTACTTCTATGTCGTACGATAACTTAAGATTGCTTTCAGGGATTTAAATGATTTTGATACTCAAGGTTGGACTTGACCAAAGGAAGCTCCCTTTCCTTTTTGAGAAAAATCGGAAGATGATTTTTGGGAAAAAAACTTAGTTTTTATATGGAAAAGTTCATATTATGAGAATAAGCTCTATGTCGTACAATAACTTAAGATTGCCTCCAGGGATTTTAATTATTTTGATACTCAAACTTGAACTGGGCCAAAAGAAGCTCCCTTTCATTTTTTTTTAGGAAAATCAGAAAATGATTTTTGAGAAAACAACTTCATTTTTATATGAAAAAGTGCATATTTTGAGAGTTAGCTCTGTCGTATGATAATTTGAAATGACCTTCATATTTTATTTTCAATGTTTTGATTTGATCTGAACAGATGAGACATAAGTTGTCAAAGCAGCCATATATAGAAACTAAATTTACAATAACTTAAGATTTTGTTATTTATGTTTTTCCCAAAAAATTGATTTCCATGAAATTCTGCAAACAGGCTTTTGGGACACACAAGGGTGCGGGGCCCTTTCTGACTTTGTCAGTATTCTAGTTAATTATTGTACTTGATAGTTTCCTGTCAACCATCTGCATCGTTTCAATCAGTATTACTTTTATCGTAAGATTCTGTTTCATCAGCCGATGTATTTTTCGTTCTGTTGGTTCATTCAGTTTTCTAATTATGCTTATTGGTATTGTCTGTAAATGAATGTCTTGTAGCAACATACTGGACATTTGTTCAGGCTGTGAAGGTGATGTGACTGTAGAGACTGTTTATGCTGTATTATAACGTCGGCAATTTAACTCTTTCGCAATGTCTCGTGACTCCAACAAAGCCCAACACTTTTGATTTTAATTCTGATTGGGAATCTGCAGGGTATTCCGTCAATGCGCTTGTCGTCTTTTCTCTTCGTAATATTTTGTTGTCGTTATGTGCATGAATTAATATTGCTCCATCTGACTGCTTACCGCTCCTGAACTGTATAAGTGGCAGGGAATTGATACTTAAATAGTGGTTGTAAAACAATTAACAGGACTAAAACAAATTATGAGTGTCTCTTAAACGGTGAAAAATAAAGTAACAACATGAAAGTAAAAGTGATTGGTTTTATGTTCTTGATACCAAAACCAAGCTGTATTAATTTGTGTTGTAAATATTCAAACTACACAATTACGATAGGTAGAATAATTTTTATTTTAGACCTTATAAAAATAATTCAGCGAGGAACCCTTTGATCTTTGACTTGATTTTGTTTTTTTTGTATTGGTGGAAGATTCGATACAGTTCACTATGTACAGATACTAATGATTGTAAGCCATCAATAACATTTTTCGACCACGGAAATTTTCCCGAATAATTTTAATCTTATTTCACGTATATTTTTTTATTTTGTTTCCCGTTTTCACGCACAATTATTTGACTTTCATGAGTCATGCTTACAGAAAAACGTCCTTAAACACCAAATGAGACCCTCTTCATCTGCTCATTTGGTTGCTTCAGTTTGATTGACTACTGTAAATGCACCTTTCTTTTTAAAACAAACGTGTTCATCTGATCACTGTAACTCACAAAGGATGACAGTGATTGTAAGAGCACTTTGCCAGTTTAATTGATGTTTGTTGACAATGCCGCACCCATGACCAATGAAGACATGGATGTAGCGTTGCTCGACAATTAGCAAAGATTTCCGCTTAAACCGGTGCTAGGGGCCGTCTTGGACTTACTATGAGGTATGAGCAAAGCTTATTGTTGAAAGCCTCATGGTGACTTCAAGATGATTGATTTATTGATTGAATATTGTTTAACGTCTACTCAGCAATATTTCAGCTATATCAAGACAAGAACAAGTTTGTAAATAAATAATCACTTTGAGGTATGGAAAGGGCCATGGGACGGGAAATTCAGACTGCCACTGGAAAAGTATGGTGAAATCGAAAAGGGCGGGGAATTTATCCTTGTAGCCGATCACCTACGGACCACTCAAAAAAGAGCTTGCTACAAAAGAGCTTGCTACAAGGGTTCTTTAACGTGCAGGAAGCGTGGCATTTCTTCAAACACGTGGACCTGAGTTTACATCCCATCCGAAAGATGGGTTGTGTATTTATTTATCCCGCACAACCACGGAATGGGTCCTATTTCTATATCCCGGTGTTCCTTCGGGGTCAGTCCCGTTTAGGAGGGGTCATACCCCGCAAGCCGGAGATACTAGGTTCCCTCGGGGGTCCTCTGTTAGGAAGACTCATACTCCAAGCTCAGAGGATGCTGCGGGCCTATTCATAAGCCGGATCGCGCACGGCGGGACTTCAAGATGAAGAACAACAACAAAAGCGTTGTTCCTTTGCTTGTTTTTTACCATGTATTTGTAGAGACTTCGTCTCATGTGCATTTACTCCATATCCTTTTATTCACCATCACAGAGGAAACCGTGAACAAAAAGTACAAAATTAATTTTAAATATGTAAGGACTTCAATAAAGTAAAATTATAAAAGAAACATTTAGCACAGTTGTAACAATGTATAAAATAATAGTCTCTTACATTGTACCAACTGAGAACTTATTAAGACAGGATATAATAATTCCTGGTGTATACTGTTTTTTTATATATCTTGTAGCAAGAATCTTTGCACTGATTTGATTAATTATTGGTAAAAATTATTATACCCCGCTCTGATATATAGTGATGTGTGTGTCCATCCTTCAGTCAGTTCGTATACGTCTGTTCATCCGTCACACATTTTTTTGGTCAGTATTCTCAGCTTGCGTTTGTTCGAATGATTTCATATTTAATGTGAAGCTTTATGATAATTATTTGTAACCTGTAAGCCATTTTCATGTCTTTCTTGTTACCATGTGTAGAAATTTTACTATATCCTGCTATCGTTGAGGATTTTACGTCGTAGTTTACTTGGTTTGTATAATTGGGAATGATTTTAAATTTGATCTGGAGCCTTGTAATGTGTAAGCAATTTTTAGGTCTGCCGTGTCGCCAATATGTTGAAATTTACTGTAATTGACTATTAGTTGCAGTTCACTTGGCTTGTATATTTGGGATTTATTTCAAATATGGCTAGTAGCTTTATAATACATGTAATTAGTTGTAACGTGTAAGCTATTTTCATGTTAGCTTAATACCACTTCCTGTTTTGTTGAGAATTTACTATAGCCCGCTATTTTCCTACAGCCTACTTTGCATGAATTAGTGGTAAGGATTTCAAATTTTGTCTGCTTTGCACCAGAATCCGTTTTCAGGAGCTCCGTATACAATACTGTCGAGTGCGTCCGCAGGTGGTGGATATGTAGTCATGTCATAATATAGAAAGCCTGACCGCGAACAATTGTGGACACTCAATCTGTGTGGGGAAACGACACGCTTCATGCAGTATAAAGATTCATTCTATATATTTCGTGCAGGAGGAGACTCACTGGGATTGTATAAAAGACTGAATTTCCTGCCCCTACCCATTTATCCCATTTTCCTGTGGAATCGAAACTAGTTGCCCCTTTCGTCTTTCTATTATTCTTCTTTTACTTATAATTGTTTGCAGAAATTTAATTGTTCTCGTCCTGATATAGCTGAAATATTATGCACTGGACGTAGAATTGTGACCAATCAATCAATCAAATGTGGTCTGGAGTTTAAAAATAATAAGTTGTTAGTTGTAAATAAGTAACAAACTATTTTTAGGTCTGCCATGTTACCAGTTTACCGATTTATTGTACATGTAGTTTTACTATGTTCCGATATGAATGAGAAATTTGTGTCGCAGTTAACTCGGGTTGAATAATTGAAATTATTTAAAATTTGGAATGGAGCTTTATAATAATCAGTTGTAATTTGTAAGACATTTACAGGTCTGTTGTGCTTGGATTCGATGTTTGCCGATTATTTGATGTTTCGCTTCAATGTATAACTATTAATAAATGAAAAGTTTTTGTCACAGTTTTCTCTGCTTGTATATGTAGAAATGATATATTATTTGACCCTAAGCTTGATTATGATGAGTTGTAATGTGTAAGCTATTATCAGATCTGTCGTGTGACAACTTCCTATAAGTAGTAATGATTTCAAATTGGTTGCACTTGATGATTTTCATAAGTGTAGGGATACAACACTATCCAAAGAAATGTATTACACTAGGGATTCCAGGGTGCTCATTTGCGGACCCCATTAGTTCTAGTTTACATAGGTATTTGATTTTATGAATTATCATGAACATTTACACAAACATATCCATTTCTAGGTACAACAGTAATGTACTGAATGTGATTCTCATGTCTTTCTACATTACCGGATTAAGGACAAGCGGTTTCATTGGTGATTATTTGATTAAAAAGTATATGATGATTATCATACCTTTCTTGATTAATTGATAGTCATTTCTTTATGAAAATGATAGCCATATTTTCAGTGAAATAATTATTGATTTGCAAAAATATAATGATTACCCAATTCTTCGATTCCTCTAGATATATCATCTGAAATTTGTAAGTGCATCTTCTGGTGATTTTTAACTCTTTCTAATGTGGTGTTGTCTAAATCATCCTGATTTAAGTTGAGTCAGGTCCAGACAAATGTATTCGTTGTTTTAATTGAACTTTAACCCAAGCCTTTTATTTTTCCCCTGCTAAAGCCTTCCTACTGTGCAGGTTTTTTCTTATACATTTCTTTGTCTGTCATGTCTTTCTGTAGAAAGATTGATACAAAAACTCCTGGGATTTTCTGCGGTAGATTTCTTTACAGATGTTGGCTATTTGGTTCCTAAATTTTGTCATCCTGCTCCACTGTAACATCTTGCATGCCATGATTTTCTATTTCACAAGTTATGAAACTTTTCACCATTAGAGCTTCAGCGGCATCCTCCCTTATAAGGCTCTTGTCTCTTGTGCAATGTAGGGTCAATAAAAGATTCCCCGTGCTGTAGGTGTATCCTCTTTTTATATTGTCAGTAATAGTGTACTTGTTCATGTAAGAATTTTTCATATGATTGCACTATCAAAATGCAATATTTGGTTTTCTTGTTTTGTAAAAATTAAATATTTTTCTGGCCATACCTCCCGATTTTACTTGCAATGTTTTCTCACAATCAACTCGATGAGTGCCCTGTAATCGTTTACATGTTGTATTGTCTATTGGTCCCTTTGGAACGGAAGACAGTGTTTGTAAGAGCACTTTGCCGGATATTTTATGCTTGTTGATGACGAACCCGCATCCATGACAAAAAGGATATAAAAACAGTGGATACATGAATATAGCGTTGTTAAACGTTTAGCAAGTGAATTTCGCTGAAACCGGTGCTGGGGGCCGTCTTGAACCTACTATGAAGTAACAGTGTTTGCTCGTTGTTGAAGGTCTCATGGTGATAGCTATTACTCGAACTATTGCAATAAAGCCTTGATTGTTTTTATGCTGATATGGATTAGCTCTCTGTCAGAAATGAATATAGAATATGAAAGAAATCCCCACCATCGTACGTTACTATTTGAGACTGCATTTGTATTATTTTCTCATCAGAAAAAGCTCTTTCTAAAATTTGACCTGAGGTACTTTCAAGCATTATCGGAACATGCTTTGTGTTATATACTTACCAAAAGATGGTACCTTCTCATGAATTTTGGCATATCATTAATGAATCACCATCTGCAGTTAACCTCAAATACTGTACATAAAAGATCTTCTATTCATATTTTTCTACAATAATGTCACTCTCAAAAGCCTGATTTTATTTAATTCAGTTTTTTAAGCTTCATGCATTACAGGGTCAGTTTTCGTATTGGCCGATCAATTACAAATATATATGGTTTAGTATAGATTTTCTTCCCAGTTTTTTAACAAAAAATGATGACAACTCCGCCTCAGTCGTCATACGTGTGTTTTAGACTCCTCTTACTCCATCCGACATCAGCGATAACATTTTTTGTTGACTAACTTGATCTTAGTCATAGTTTTGTGTAGCTAAACAAGGTTCCTTCTCGCTCCTGCAAACATTTCCCCCTCAATGATATTTCACCATTTCACTAACCTTTCTTTCTATGCAAATAAATGTTACTTGCTTTAGTCCAGGTGAGTTCAAAGTTAAAATTGATTTCAATGAACACATGAATGACCAGTGACCATACTTCACCAAACTGCTCTTAAAATTATATCAAATTACTGATTTTTGCTTGTCCCTTTTTAGGTATCACACTCGGACTTAGTGTGTCTGTATAAGATCACCCCGACGACCGGAGGGTGAGCTTATACAGACACGCCAAGTCCGAGTGTTATAACTATTTTACACCCAAGCAAATAAAATAAGTGAAGGAAAACCGATATAGATTCTTAAAAATTATGTCCATGCTTATAATGTCATGAAATAATTACCCTATACCTTGACTTTTTAAAGGACATGCTACTGAATTTGTTACGTCACACTTGTGAACAATTTTAACTTTAACCAAGCACTGTTATGAGGAATTTTTAATAAATAAATTGTTTTGATTTTTACTTTGCCAATTTCGTATATAGATTTAGTATATATAAAAGAAGAAATTATGTATTATCAAGCTAAAATATTAATATCTGATAGATTTCTTCAAATAAATATTAGACATCTTTCTCTTTATTTTTAGCTCACCTGACCCAAAGGGTCAGTGTGAGCTATTGCCATCACTTGGCGTCCGTCGTCCGTTATCTTTTGACATTTTCATCTTCTCCTCTGCAACAACTGGAGCAAATTCATCAAAACTTTACAGCTATGATGTAAGGAAGGTGCTTTACAAAAGTTGCTCCTTTATTTCGATTCGACAAAAAACATGGCCTCCAGTTCAGATCATGTTTAACATTGGCGCCCGGTATGAGAAAACCATCTTGTTCATCATCTTCTCTGAAACTATTCAAGCAAATTTAACTACAATTTTACAAAGTCCAAAAAGCTGAACAGTTCTCAAAGTCTGGCCTCGACAAAAATCAAAAGGTAAAAATATCCTTTGTTCTAACTGGGGTGAGATTGCTGGGGTAATCCGACTTAGATCACCCCAGTTAGAACAAAACAGCTGGGATGTAAACTTAGACATAAGGTACCTAATGTAAAGCGAAATGAATTCACTTCTCTCAGTTCGAAGAGTGGTTCCATCCTTTAATTGAGATTTAGAGCACCAGGGCAAATATCAGACATCCTTTTCACTCTTTTTTTTAAAGTTGTATATCAAAAGTAACATGTTCAACACCCTTTTTACCAGCCTTTAAAGTAAACGTCTGCTTACATGTTCAATTTAACGACACTGTTTTGTTGAAATATCCAAATTTTGTTTCCTTTCCGAAACAAACTAATAACAGGTCTGCACTTTTTCATAACCGGTGCTTTACATGTCGGCCTCCACCATGGCACATTTGTTCAGCACATAAAACATTACGATTTATCCTCAAAACTTTACAAAAGAATCAAATAATTTCAAAAATGTGCTCAATCGTTTATAAAAAAAAGTGTTATCTTACTTACAAACAGAAATAAAAGAAAAAAATATAAAAAAGTTTTCAGTATCAACTTTGCCACATACCAAAAACAACCCTGTCGGAAGTTGTCGCGCATAAATATAGTTTCTTAAAATAATTATACCCCCGCTCCATAGGAGAGGGGGTATACCGTTTTACCCTTGTCCAGTTGTCTGACTTTTCGCTTTCGATCGAGATTTTCCCAGCTTGTGTACATGGATGTGGTAATGATTTGATATTTGGTGTGTAGTTCTTGTATGGTGAGTATACCTCGTCTCACATTTTCAAGTCTTGTCTACTTTTTGTCTTTGCCGATCACTTTGATTTTTTTCCATATTGCTGTATATTAATTTTTTTTCGTCAAGGAAATTTCAGGTTGTGTATGTAGGAATGATTTGATACTTGGTCTGAAGCTTTGTTATGATGAGTTGTGCCGTGTCTAACCTTTTCAAGTCAGTCACTTATCTAAGTCACTGACTGATCTTTCCTGCTACAGCCATAATTCAAAATTTTCGTCATGGATTTCTCAGCTTTTATATGTAGTAATGATCTGATATTTGGTCTGAAGCTTTTGTGTTGTCTCTCCTTTTCAAGTCCGTGAATCATCTACTTCCTATTTGCCGATTACTTTGATTTTTTTTCCATTATAGCCATATACTGAAATATTTAGTCAAGGATGTCTGAGATCGGGTATTTAGTTATGAACGGATAGTTGTACCGCGTCTTCGCTCTTCAAGCCTGTCATACATCTATACTTCCTGATTGCCAATTACTTGGATTTTTCTTCGATTATTTAGAGCCATATGTTGAAAACTTTTCAAGGATTTCTGAGTTTGTGCATGTAGTAATGGTTTGATATATGATCTGAAGCTTTGATACAAGGTGTTGCACAGTGTCACTCATGTACTTCCTGTTTGCCTATCACTTTGATTTTTTTCCTTGTGACTATATTTGAATTGTGTCCATAGTTTTAATGTGTCCACACCTGTATTGTGTCCAAACAAGCAAACTTAAATTTACAATTACCATTCTGTTTCAGGGTTCAACAAGTGGGGTATAACTGGCTGCCATTTGGCCACAGCTCTTGTTTTAACGAAAAACAAGAATATTTTACAGAAAAGAATTTTCTAGATGACATTTTATATATCGTTGCATATTGGAACTTATCTATTCAGTGAATAACTCTGTACGGAATAACTCAATACCGAAGTTACGACGTATCGATACATTACTTGCAAAATGATTGATTGATTGATTGATGTTTTACGCCAACTTCAGCAATATTTCAGCTATATTGTGGCGAGAACTGTTAAATATATTGAACAATTTTAATAAATAATTATATAAAATATAAATATAAAACCATTACAGCTTTATACAAGTAAAACCGGTGTGTAAAATATAAAAACATAATACGAGAACTGTAAGTTAAATTGTTATACTATTAGAACTTGAAGATAAATCCATTTAAATCTTATGAAATAAATTGATTGCTTTTAAAAATTGAACGATTCTGTCGCCAGCGACATTTGTAAATAGGTCTTTAAGACAATCAGCAGAACAAAAATCACGCCTGATATCGGCAACATATACACAGTCAACTAAAACATGTTGTACAAGGACAATTGCAGGTCGTTTGAAAATCGTAGCTAAATGAAACATTATCTCGAGTTTATGCTCACAATATATTTCAATTATGATGTACATGCTCAGTTCAAAGAAACACTTTCATGCTTTAAAAAATTTTGGCATTTTATTTTTTGTAATTTCAGAAAGTGATTTCTGAAACCAGCTGTTTATATTGCCAACATCTCACCACTTTATAATACCATGTTTTCTTGCACTTGACTCGATGAGTGCCTTGAGGTTGTTTATATGTTGTGAATGTCTTCTATTAGTCTTTTTGAGGGCAATGGATAGTTTTACCATGTATTTGAGGACTTTGTCTCATGTGCATTTACTCCTTACCCTTTTATTTTTTATACATGTATATTGTTGATAGGCATATTTTTAAACTTATCAAAAATATGTTTTTTTCAGACTTTAGATAAGTCGTTGCGATTTTATGTATTTTGAAATTGAAATGAGAATTTTTAATCCATATACTGGCATGGCTAGCTCAATCATGACCATATATACACACTCTAGCCCCATCGGGGTTCTGGGGGCAGAACATTTTTACCCTTAACATTGTAAAGCCAATATTAAGTGTTTCTTTGGCAAAAATTCATCAGGAAATTTTCATTTTAACCTTTTATTGGTCAACCAAAAAAGGCACAACTGAAGTAAAAATAGAAATTACCAGCCTACTTCTTTTCAATAACAAAATCGGGGAAGATGGTAGGGGAAAGTTTCGTAGCATGGTCAGCAACAAATAATCAGAATTCAATGTTAAATTAGAAATTCAGTAAAACCAACTTCGGCACGTATAACACTTAAGGCACTGTCACACTATTACGTTCTGGCCATCGTATGGCGGCGTTCGCGAATTTTTGTAAGAACATTTGCACACGCTTAAGAAATAGAACGCCTGTATAGAGTTTTGACCATACTTTTATCAGATCAATTTGAAATTCTTCACCCCAATGTCATCAGCAAAGGTAGAAATGGAAAGAAATGACACCGAAAAAAAAAACGACGGATTTTCAGAAGATATAGGTCCCCAAAAAACCACAAAGTTTATTTTCAAAAAAAATATGTCAGTCTTACACTGAGTTTAAGCATCTACTACATTCCTTTGGAATTTCGTCTTGCTTTTTAACAATTATTTTTATAATAAAACACCGGCTAATACGTTACTCCTCATTCAAAAGGACTCTTGGTTTGTGTTCTTTACACGTTTTAAACAACTTCCGAGAAACTACTACATATCGCACACATTGCGTTCATAATGTACGTTTAGCGTTCGTCTTACTTGTGCATAACGTATCAACAACACCTTAGAGAACGTCGTGAAATTTTGAGCATGTTCAAAATTTGCCGACGCACCAAAGTTTTTAATATTGTTACAGTTACAATATTTTTATGCCCCCGCAACGAAATGTCGGGAGGTATATTGTTTTATCCTCGTCCGTATGTCCATCCGTCCCATCTCTAATAAGCTGCTATTCCGAATTACTCCTCCCACAATATAACACTACATTTATTTTATTTTGCGTAATGATTAGGCATAAATTGAAGATAAGCATATTGTCATGGTTTTGGCCAAAATTTGTGATTGTAAGGGGTAGTTGAACTTGGCCATTTTATTGAAATGTGCAGTTTAGAACTGATATTCCGGACAACTCCTCCCACAATATTAAAGCTACATTTACTTTGCACAGGGATCAGACATGGATTGAAAATGCGCATATTGTCATGGTTAAGATTTTGGCCAGAATTTGTGATTGTTAGGGGTAGTTGAACTTGGTCATTTTATCGAAATGTGTGTTCATGAACTGTTATTCCGGACAACTCCTCCCACAATAGTAAAGCTACATTTATTTTACTTTGCACAGTGACTAGGAATGGTTTGAAGATGCGTTTATTGTCATTGTTTGAAGATGTGCATATTGACATGGTTTGAAGATGTGCATATTGTCATGGTTAAGATTTTGGCCAACATTTGTGATTGTGAGGGGTAGTTGAACTTGGCCATTTTATCGAAATGTGCTATCTGGAACTGTTATCCCGTACAACTCCTCCCTAAATATTAAATCTACATTTTTTTTTACTTTGCAAAGTGATAATACATGGTTTGAAGATGTGCATATTGTCATGGTAAAGATTTTGGCCAAAATATGTGATTGTGAGGGGTAGTTGAACTTGGCAATTTTATCGAAATGTGCTATCTGGAACCTTTATTCCAGTCCTCCCTCAATATTAAAGCTACATTTATTTTACTTTGCAAAGTGATGAGGTATTGTTTGAAGATGTGCATATTGCCATGGTTAAGAATTTTGCCAAACTTTTTTTGATTGGAGGGGGGGGGGGGGGTAGCTGGACTTGGCCATTTGTAACTCTTCCCACAATATTAAAGCTATATTTCTTCTACCATACACAGTAATAAGTTTGGACTGAAAATGTGCATATTGTCACAATTAATATTTAGGGCATACTTTGTATTTTTTGTGGCGTATAGATGAACTTGGCCATTTTATTGAAAAGGTATGCATTTGAAAGGTCGATTCTGGATCGCAGCTGATTGGTAATATCAATAGTGTACGAAAATATTCTCACACGTTGGTGCTTTGCATTATAGTGTGACAGGGCCACAAGTCATTTATGATTTAAAACATGCTAATGGTCGGCGTGTTATCTAACGAAGTTGCTACATTTGACGTTTTTTAGTTTTGAAATGTCTAACAATATTATTTTGCCCTCCATGTGATGATTTAGCATTTTTCATAAAAAGCGAAAGACGGTCATTTTTCTGTCCATATAATTCCTTGATATTTTTACAGCCATTTTTAAAGCGTTAGTCATATTGTTTCTTTTTTCTCTCCGCTTTCGTCATGTTCGTCCTCCGTGTTTTTTACACACACAACGTTTAGTCGCCTTTACGTTTGACATTAACGGGATACTAAACGATGATACAAGCGTTTAAATGACCAATACAGTATAATTTTGCAATCTCTGACGGACAAATGCGGAACTCCGGAAGATATGATAGACGGCACGTAAGGCGTATTTCACTCGCGTTTTCCCATTACAAATTACGGGAAAAGCGAAAGACATTGCATGTATGAGTTCTTTTATGAACTTCAAGTTGGACGAGTATCATTTGGATGGTAAATGTAAATATTTCGATATTTGTTATCAAAGTTTTAATTAAGATACACCTATCCATGGCTTATGTATGGATAATACACCCGAAGCATATGCGTCAAAATATATACCTGGGAAATGAATTTTTGATTTTCACAATTAAAATTAACAACTAGCAATTGAATAATATATTGGCATTATATTGTAAATATTATTCACGTGCTTTTAACCCTCACATTTGGTTTTGTAATTATAGTAATCTGAAACATCTATTAACTCTTTTTTTTGCACGAAAATGAGTGTGAATAACCTGCTTGAGCCAGTCGTCAAAATATTACACAAAAACGAATATATTGGATGCAAGATCTAAAAAACAATAAAACCATAAAAACAATAAAAAGAAGCTCTTTTTTGCAAAATTTGGTGGAAAATGGAGGATCAAAACCACTTAATACCTCGATTTAGCAGCATTGTTGTTGATCTATAAACTAAAGACCAAAGTTACCGCTCATTTAGTTTCTGCAGATAGCAATCTAAAAAATGTCTTTTCGGTACAGATCAAATCGAGACATTTGGACCATAACCGGGAAGATGTAGAAACCAAAAAAAAAACCAATAGGATATAAATGGAAAGCCAAATTCAATAATGGACAGAGCTTTGTACTAGGTATTTATATATATATATAATCTAAATAACATATTGCAAGTTCCAAAATAAAATTTGTTTTCGCAGCAGAACCGAAGTACTAACTACAGGGTTTATGAATACCCTCATGGATTAAAGGTCGACCAGCATTGGCATCGACCCAGTGTAAATTAATGAAAGGAAGATAACAGGAAACACCTACAATGGCCGAACATTACAATCACACGTCACAATCAACAAGGGAACTGCACAAGAAAAACAACAAAATGACAAAAGACAAACACAGATAACGATAGTAATCGGGATAGCCGGACTTGGTACCGGCACTGGCAACAGCCAGCGGTATGGTTAAACCGGTTTATGGGTACCCAAACCTCCCCTTTCTCTATCCCGTTTCCCTCTAGTATAATAAACATACAAATAAAAACACTTTTCAACGGAATTACAATTCATTCAATCAAAGTTAATATTAAAAACAAGGCAGCTGATTTTTTTGCCTTCATTACGTAAGTATAAGTGTAATCTGCAGTGTTATTTCAGTGCAAAGAACCGACAAAAACTAAAGAGCTCGAAAACCTCGCATATAAAAAGACTGATGGGAATCTTGGTAAGAGTAAATATGTATTCATCGAAACTGAAACTAGTGATAAGACTCCTCTCCTTATTTATTGCGACAATATTGCTCTGACATTTAATCAATTTTCTAGTCAGAATGCAGGGTAGAAACACCAAATACATTAAAATATTTCTTTTGACTACAAATGGACTTCAATTGCGGTATTGTAATGGAGGAGGGGTTAGTTTGTATAAGTATTGTGATGTAGTTTTTGCCATGATTTTTTGGGCAAGTTTTTTTCTACAACTATTCGAGTTTAGTGATAACTAAACGATGAAAGGATGGAAATCATTAATTGATGTCCCTACATCCATGTATGTATATCTCATGTGCAGTTACTCCATATCCCTTCATTGATTATCTTCTCTTTTGTTAATGGATGCGGGTCTGTCAACAAAGATAAAAGAAGGAACATTTTATGTCGAAATATACAACAGATTCAGATTGTCCCTAAACATATATCAGTGAGAACTTTTGTTGCTCTGTCGTTTTAAACATAAATGTACCACTTTCCGATACAATTGCAATTGTTTTAAGACTTGGTCTTATATCAGCATTAACTCGTCTGGTGCTTTTATTTTCGGAGAAAACATCGTTATGGTTCTCTGCCATGAGCTGATTTTGGCACAACTTTTAGTCCTATCAGCTTATTTTATTCTTTATTTCTTGATTTTATGTTTGATTTTCATCTGAACTGAAAAGACATTTGTTGTTAAAATGACTATTTGCAGAACGTAATTTAACTGCAACGTCGGTGCAGATGTATGATAAACAACGGTTTATACGTAGATATATTTGATATCTCTAATCTGAATCTCATCGTTTTAATGAATGTTCCTTTTTTGACGTACTTTCAAGACAAATAATCTACTTGAACTAAAATAGGTTATATCCGAGTTTCTGTGTTGCAAAACCTTACCACCGACGACTTCAAATCTCAACCACCTAATTATTCATGTTCTGATTAGTATAGTCCCTGTGGTCATGCCATAACGGGAGATTTGAATATCTCTCCTCTACGTCCTTGCAAAAGGGCTTAAATTCCCTGAACCACGTTCCATCAATGGGGAACACAATTTCAAAATTCTTATGGATGCTGTAGAGGACTATACAAGAAAATAGATTAATTAAGCGTGAATAAGATGAAGACCTTGATTCCCTTTCAGAGTGGATTAAAGCTGCGAGTTCAATGATTTTTAAACGAATCAATCAGCTACAAGGGTCAATGAGAACTAAAGCATCATCAATTTTCGAAAATGCTGATGTGGCCATTTATTGGTCCTCCATTCATGACACAAATGTGTCGTCGTTTCTGCCGATAAGGCCCCTTATAACATCATTTTTATTTGCAAAAATCATTACATTAATTGTTTAAAGAAAGACCTAAGCATTGATAATTCCAAAAGCAATCCAACTTACACAGCTACTACTCTGTCAAAGGAGGAGATACTATAGAACCATATGTATTGCTTTCCTTCAGGATTTCCACCAAGGATGAAGACAGATAACCCCTCTTTGTACTGGGTACCAAAATTACATTAATGCCCATACAAAGAACGATACATCGCTGGATATGCCAAATGTTCTACAAAACCTATATCTAAGTTTCTAACCTCCATCTCGACAGCTGTTAAAGAGGTTCTTCAAAAATACTATGATACTTGCTTTTCAAGTAGCGGTGTAAATGAAATGTGGATTTTGAAAAACTCCAAAGATCTACTTGACATCTTAAACTCTAGATTATTATCACACTGTAACAGCATTAAAACTTTCGACTTCTACACATTTTTCACTACCACTCCTCATGCACAGCTAAAATTTTGGCCGAAAGGTTCAATTCATAGATGATTCTCACGTAAAAATGGTGGACGAAGATATAGGTAGATGTAGGTAGAAAACAAGCCTACTTTGTGAAAAATGACTCCGAATAGGAGAAAAAATATGCAGAGAAAGAAGTCATTAAAATGTTTCTGATTTGCAAATTGAATATATTTGTCCAGTTTTGAGGACTTGTTTTTCAATAGACCATCCGAATTGATATGGGCACAAACTAGCAGATCTGTTTTTCAACACTTGTGAGGCTGAATTCATCGAAGGGCTTCTTCAAAATAAAGATAAAAACTGGCAAATCCTTCAAGTTTAGCTTCCGTTATGAAGATATTTTGTGATCACTAGACAACACTCGGTTTGGTGTTTTTCTTCATATGATCTATCCAAAAGACCTCGAAATTAAGGATACTACAGACACTCCCACATCGGCCTCATTCCTTGACCTTCATCTTGAAACTGAGAACAGAGGTAGATTTCAAACAAAGCTGTACGCTAAACGCGATGACCTCATTTTCCAACAGTCAGCTTCCCTTTTCTTAGTAGCAACATCCCAACAGCGCCAGCATACTGAGCTTACATCTCCCAGGTCATTCGCTATTCAAGGGCATGTGGTCAATACAGTGACTTTCATGATAGAGCCCGGTTGCTCACAAATAGGCTACTAAAACAAGGGTATGTTACACAAAACTTGAAGTCATACCTCCAGAAGTTTTATGGTCGACATCACCTTCTTGTGGACCGCTATTGGATATCTGTTTCGCAGATGACAACAGATCTTTCCCTTTAAAAGCTTAACTGTTGTTTTCTCTACCGGTTTTGAATTGTTCAACACGGCGGGTGTCTTATAAGATAACAACATACCGAGGTTATTGTAATTTTATTTTCTGCATATGCGCATTTCGACAAGTTATGTCTCATCACTGCAGATTAAACCAAAATATCTGGAAGTCCATTAATCGAAAAGTGTGTAAAAGCTGATAGAGAACAAATAATCAATAGAATCTGAAAAGAAAAGCAAAAATTCAGCTAAGGACAGATCTATACATGAGGGAGACACTCCTTAGTTTTAAACAAAATTTTATATAATTTAGCTATTGCAACTTTCAATAAAGTCGCTTTTCGAGTCATCACCGAAGTATTAACTACTTGGCTGGTGAATTGTCTCGGGGACTAACAGTCCACCAGCAGAGGCATCGGCCCAGTGGTAATAAATATAAAAAAACAGAGGTCACTGTAAATTTATTTTCTGTATATGCGCACTTCAACAACTTATGTCTCATCAGTGCAGATTAAACCAAAGTATTTGGAAGTGCATTAACCGAAAAATGTGGTAAAAGCTGATAGAGAACAAATAACCAAAAGCATCTGAATAGAAAAGGATAGAGCTATGCATGAAGGAGATAAGAAGCAGGAGATGCTTACTCTACCGGTGAACCTGATCTCTTCTATGGTATTTGATTTTGGTACGTGATGTTCATATTTGTATGTGTGTGTCTTCATTTTTCTTTTCTGTGCCGTACTCATGTTGTGTGTCTTTTCCTTCGTTGTTTCCGATGATGCCTTGGATGTCCTTGGATTATTCGTTTTAGATCGACAGTTCGGTTCTCACTTGTACGCTATTTTAGACGCCATGATAAATTAGTCATTTTCTTTTTCTAGGAAGAAACTGGTTTGAGGAAAAGTAAGTACTCTTTTCAGCAAGCAGTAAAATCACAAGACCAAACGTGTTATGACACTTAATCCTGAACAACTCATTCATGGGAACACCATTATTTGAATTTAACATTTCTCGATATTTTTAAACTCATGATTCTTTAATACAAATTGTCGAGAAATATTTTTTTTTTATTTAAGTTGATTTCTGATAATTATCTGTATACATTTTACAATTAGTATTACTAAACATTGTAGTTTGCCCCTTATTTGACACCAGATCACCTTATTGGTATTTTCCTCTCTTCTCGACCAATCAGCATTTGTTCCCATGATAATACAGCAGAAATAAAACTCATTGTATAAAAAATTGCATAAAATACTAATGAACCAATTTGTTCGCAGTAGCATTCAAGGTAATATGCTTCTATTCTCAAACGTTTACAAGTCTGAATATATCCAAATAAAGCATGTGACTGCAAATTGTATCAGAAATAGGTTTTACACAAACCATATGTCTTGCATGCTCTATAAATCAACCTCTTTACGGAAAGAAATTTAATTACATACGCAGGTCTTGCAAGCACTTGGTACAGATGTACCCGTTTCCACAGCAAGGAATCCTAATATTTGCCAAACTATACATGGTAGATCTTCGGAGGTTCTCTCCTCATGTTTTGGGATTTCTGTCGAATTTTCGGAATTCTCTGGCTTTATCCATTTAAAGGCATTATAATTTTTTGTCCAATGACCCTCTGGTTTTTTCCCATAATTTAATTTAATACATTTTTATAAGCATTCTGTGAAAATTTCATTAAATTTTATTCATTCTGTCACATTCGTTCATGGTCAAACCTTGCTAATGTTAATCCTATGAAAAATCCGAGGAATTCAGTTTCCTGCCAAATTCTCAGTCACTTATAATTCAAAAACAAGATCATCAACCTAACAATTTTATTGACTTACATTACTTTTTATTTTATTTTCTAACAAAAAAAATCACATTTATTTGAAATCCTATATATTTTCAAACGAAGTAGCGATCCCTTTTTTATGGGGGTAAAAACTCAACAATCATCACTTCGGAAACAAATACATGAACGTTTAATGTAACATGTAATTTTATGTTACTTTGGCTTACGGGGTATCTTTGTTCATTGTATCATTAAGATGATTACTCGTCCTGAATAATGTTGTATCTCATTGGTTCATTTCTTCCTGGGTAAAATGCCGGTTATGTAGTACTACACAATGACCATATATTACATTATAACCCTTAATTTATTAGAACAAAAACCTGAAATGAAAAAAAACATAAAAACATTGGCAAACAAAAGTATTAAAGGTGAAAATATAAACATCCAAAATACAAGGCAATTAATATTGCACACAAAGAAGGACAACCATATAAAGAAAAAAACAAATTAACAAAAACCTCACGACACTATAGCACTGGCAGAGCCAACCCCTAAAAACTGGATGTATCACCAGGTGCTCTGGAAGGGCAAGCATGATCTACTCACTGCGTGCCAAACCATCACACTACCAATGAAAGTCCAGATTTGTCATCGTCGGTGTTTGTCATTATCTACTCACTGCGTGCCAAACCACCACACTACCAATGAAAAGTCCAGATTTGTCATCGTCGATGTTTGTCAGTTCGGTAATAAGCTTTTGATTCATTTGTGTTACATCGGCAAACGAATACCGAAGCAAGAACGAGGGACGTGGAATTCTAAAATCTTAAATAAAAAATCACGGCGATTTATATCCAACTGTAATGGGCTGTCAAATCATGGTGACGACCGAATAATTTCTTTATTGACAATTGCAACAGTGATTGAAAATAACCTTGGTGTATACATGTAAGTGTTTTGAGACAGTAATTTCTCTCTGTTTGCAAAAACGCGGTAAAACAGGCAGGACAATAGCGAATGCGTTATGAAATGTGGACGCCGCATGTTGGGCATGTCGGAATTAATATAACCGCTTTAAAGTGGGAAGTTCACTACTGGAAAATCGAAATTGTTGCGCATCTCATAAAGTTCTGTTTTCAGATGTAAAGAGATATCAGTGTAAAGGGGTACGTCCAGGTAAAATGCTGATGATGATTTACCACTGGTTTCTTTAAGACGAGTTGGTTAAGACAAATTACAGTACACATTACATAAAATAGTGAAATTCAATTCTCCTTTCACATTCAATTAAGCATCGAGCATACTCTCAAACTATTCATGCCCGAAGTGACATAAACCACATGTGGATACTTAAAAATTCCAATAACTTATTGAAAATCTTGTCCCATTCCCTCAAAACATTTGAATTTTTCCTGTATACCTCTCTTCCTTATGATAAACTTGAATCACAAAACAAAGGTATAATTCAAAAAGCCTTTACGGATTCAAAAGAGATTTTAGTATTAGGTCATAATTGACACTAATTGTGCTCCTCTACTCGCAGACTTGTTCTTATATATATATGAGACTGTATTTCTTCAGGGATAAAATATCATAAAGTAAAAGATGGTAGAACCTTCAATCTCACTAAAATGATGTATGATCCATATTCTAATAAATAAAAAAAATAATTTTAAATCCTTGATATAATAAACTTGAGGAGTGACCATCCTTAAAGATACATTAATGATGTTCTCTATCAGTTTTTAAATATCTTGGAGTTTATGGCCTTCCAAATGTTTAGATTTTATCTGCACTGAAGAGACATAAGTTGTCGAAATGCGCATATGCAGAAAGTAAATTCACAGTAACATCGGTATTTAGTTATCCATTAACATCGCATATATTGCTAAATGGATCCCATTGATACATCCTGCAGAACTACAGACAAAGGGAACGACAGACATCTTTTTGGACTTGCATCCCGAATTTGACCAAAATGGATATTTCACTACTAAAATGTATGACAAAGAGGCGATTTTTATTTCCAGATTATCAAATTTTCATATACTTTTCCGAGTTGGGAAAAGGCATGTAACTAACTACAAGATAAAAGGATATCATATATTTTATGGCGTGTACTTGAACAAAGGAGTACCTTTGTCCCTTTACAATTACATCTTTATAAAACGATTTGTCAATTATCCATATATTAAGGTACATTTCTGATTTCTAAGTATGATGCTTTCTTAAGCAAATGATCAATTAGTAATTGCACATCCCTTTCAAACATTATAAAACATAAAACTAATGGTTACGTTCAATGATACCCGGTTTGCCATTATAAGAGAGTGATTAATATTTGTCTCGTCTTTTAAAATTCGAAATTTAGATACATTGATTGATAACTAAATACCGAAGTTACTGTGATTGATTAATTGAATATTGTTTAACGTCTACTCAATATTATTTCAGCCTTATCAAGATGAGAACAATTTTGTCAATAAATAATCACTTTGGGTATAGAAAGAGTCATGGGACGGGAAATCCTTACTGTCACTGGAAAAGTAGGATGAAATTGAAAGAGGCGCGGATTTTAGCTTTGTAACCGATCACCTACGGACAACTAAAAAGAGCTTGCTACTGTACTAGGGTTTCTGTAATGTGCACCAATTGTGTATTTCTTCCAATACGTGAACCCGATTTTACATCCCATCCGAACGATGGGTTGTGTATTTATTCATCCCGCACAATCACGAACATCCAGTTTAGGAGGGGTGTGCCCCACATCCTGGAATACTGGGTTTTATTTCTATATCTCGGGATTCCCTCGGGGTTAGCCACGTTTAGGAGGGGTCATACCCCGCAAGCCAGAGATACTAGGTCCCATTTATATACCCCGTGATTCCTTCGGGGGGGGGGGGGTTCGGATATAAATATACTTCACATAGCTTCTGTTCTGTTCAATCTTTCCGGAAGGTCTTTACCATTCTAGTTTAAATCTATGGCCAATTTTTCCATATATGTACAAAAAAATTGCCGAAAATTTCACACCATGGTCAGTAGGATTTTCTAAATGTAAACTCAGAAGTTAACATTAAAGTTCGTTTTAGAATCCCAAAACCGGACACAAGGTATTAAGTTGGGTGTCGCGGCGAGTGTAACCAAAACCTTAAAGTACCTTTATAACAGGCTTTCAGTCTCGATTTGATAACAGGTATTGTTATAAATTAGCGGAGCAATTGGTCACTGTCTGATTTAGTTTCTCGCTCATGGTTTACTGACTAGAAATAACAGTTATAGACTGGTAGCATGCTCTGATGACACTATAATCAAGCTTAAAAATATACTTATCAAGGACGTATCAAACTATTACATACTAACTGAGGCAGTTTCAACAAAATAATTAGTCATAACAAACGAGATTTTCCTTCAAAGGTCGTAAAAAAATTGCGGAGGCTTTTAAGACCATGTATTAGTCAACTGGCTATGCCTATACATAGCTGTAAATGTATGAATGGCATTTCGAAAAGGATCAAACGTTAAAACTATTTTAATTGGTGGGCCAACTTCGAAAGTGCATGCATACTTGCCAGAAAAAAATCGAAGCGGACCAATCAAGGCCTGCTGTGATCAAGCTTGGATCTAATCGGATCAGTCATTTCAGTGATCAAATTCTTTCAATCGGTACCAATAATGGTCCCCGCAAGGAGTAATCTTGGATGAAATTTGGACCTGCTGCAATCATCTCTTGGAAAGGACCATCAAAATACCAATGCGACTAAGTTTAGATTTTATTAGATTAGTATTACTGAGAAAAAAAATCATGGAACATGTTTTCCATATGGTCCAGAGCTGAACTTTATCCCCCGAAGCCTTCCATCTCGATGAGATAAAGATGTCAACATTGCTTTCATACATATACCCCAGTAATATATCCATCTTTGTGCCTCGGTATTTCATTATCGTTAAATTCTTCATTCAAAATTTTCTTCTCTTTTGTCTTTTTCGTTTGCCTGTGATTTGAAAGAGTTAAGAAGAAAATGTATTCACATTGTGCAAAATTGAATTAAACAATCATTGCAAGAAATCTCGCAAACTGCTTAACATCATTGGACATTTGGCATAAATAAAATCAAGATCACTTTATGTCTATTTCAGATCCCAATTCTAATTTGTTCTCAGTCAGTCAGCATTTGCATGTATACAAATTTCGGTTTCCGATTTACAAATGATTAGATTTGGTCTGCACTGAAGTGACGTAAATTCCAGAAATTGTCATTTGCAGAAACTAAACTTTCAGAACTTTGATATTATGTTATTCAATTTATATTCAAGATATTTATTTTAGGACACTTGATTCCACAGAGTTATTATAGAGAGTGCTATTTTAAATGAGTGTTAGAAATGTTTACAACTAAGGAGTATAGCTCTGTCCTCAGCTTATTTTTTATTTCATTTAAAATAATGGTTATTTGTTCTCTGTAAGTTTTTTTTACATTTTATGGCCTTCTGTATGTTTTGTTTTGGGCTGCACTGAAGAGACTACGCTGTCGAAAGAGCAATTATTTAGAAACAAAAAATTACGGTAGCTTAGGTATTAACACTTTTTTGCTAGATGCACGAGGATCATAAATTTGTAAATATTCACAAAGTATGAATTCGTATGAATTTTATACATTTGTATACAAAAAATGTGGTCTTTTACGGTCATTAAATCCATCTTTACACTTGATATTTGATAAAAAATTTGAAGCATAACACAATTAGACACTAATTATATAAAGTAAAAAATCAATTTAATAATTTTGCCAATTTAAGCTATGAAATTTGTCGAAAGTCTGGCTAAAGGGAACTAACCGCAATCAGTAAACTGCGAGCTGTTTAAATTTCACTGAAACATTTGGTTTCACCAACTTAGTAGTCAGTACTTCGTTGCTGGCCCGAAAACTGATTTTATTAAAACTGTCGGGTTTTATGACAGTTTTTGCAAGACATCTCTGTCCGTTTTTAACTTATTATTAATTGCTAGTGTAGTACAGATGATAAGTGTTTATTATCAGAGGACATATTCCGCATCCATTTATGCATTAACTAAATCATGATTTTAAGAAATGGAAAGAAAATTATATTTAACTCTTTACAGTTATCCACGTCTGCTGCGAAAAACAATTCATTCACAAATTGTAACCCTGCAAAATTTTCTACTTTCACTAGATGCTTTAAATCTAACAATGCCTCAGCAGCACTTATTTTTAATAGCAAAAGACGTGGATATCCACAAATTTCTCCGTGTAATGCCAAAAAATGATGTACTTGTTCTCGCCTCATCAACAAAAATACTGCTAAATCCACTGTCAATGGCAGAACATTCACCCTATCTTTTGAAACCGACATAAATTGAAAAAACTAATAATCTTATTTATTTGATTACATGAACAAAACCTAATTATGGAATTCAATATATTGGGGAAACCGGTCAGCATCTTTATAAACGGACACAACAACATCTCTATCGTTTCCGTAGATACAAAAAATTCCGAAGTTTAATTTATCAACATCTAAATAAATATAAAATCAAATTTATAAAGGTTAGACCATTAGAAATTGTTGTAAAGAAGGACGGACAGTCACATAAACAATTTGAAAAATCACGTAGAGATTGTGAACTGTCTTGGATAAAGAAGTTGCAAACGGCGTATCCTCTCGGTTTAAACGATAATATTATGGGCCTAGGTAACATATCAAGAACTCCTTCCATCAATATTATGGATATTGTTTCAAAAAAATTCCGTAATAAACGATCCCACGGTAAACGTATCAATCGTAATAAACGAAAATACCACAGAACTTCAGTTTCAATTTCTGACCTTGTTACTATCTTTAAAAATTATGGCAGACATAATTTGCTTTGTAAATTATGTTCAATTCCTATGGTTAAATTAAATACTTTATTGGAAAAATGCAATACCATACCTTATTACAGTCCAATGTATGAAGCTGCTGGAATAATCAGCGCATTTTGCTACCACAAATTGTTTCCTAAAATTGATAAACCTGAAGACCATAAAAGATATTTCCTTAATTTAGCGTATATCAACAAAGGGATCGGTCTTATTGATGTATCTAGTATATTTAGAGACTCAAAAATTATCAAACTTATTCCTCCTTATTTTGATAATATGGAACCACCCATAATTTAATATACTTACAAAAAACCCACAAGAGACCTTATTTTTAATTATTCATCCGTTACCAAAAATCCTGAAATTAATCAAAATTCACCCTTGACCTGAAATTGTGCAAGCTCGAAGTTTTGATATGAACCTAGTGGTCATGTTATTACAGGAGACCTCAACATCGTCCAGGACCGAGAGGTAAAAACTTTTCTCAAAAAAGGACCCAAATATCGTCCTCCTTCAAAAATAACTTGGAAGGAATGTCGTGATGTAATTAAAAAAGCCATCATGTCATGTTGTAAAAAGTGGTGTAAAAGAGAAAATGCGGATAAAAAAATCATTAATCACTTTCATTAACAAATGCATGGAAGTTGTTGATATCCGAATAAATCATTTTGAAACACATTATAAGCAGCAGAATACCATTCCTGCTATTTCAAAAATCAAACAGAAGTTAAAAGAATTGGAAAAAGAGTATATATTCGTTCCGGCAGATAAAGCAGCCAATAATGTGGTCGTTGTTTGACGTAAGTATTATTTCGAGGTGCTTCGGAATGAAATTACCAATTCTAGTATATTTCAAGCTACCACGTCAACAGAAACACAAATAATTGATGATCACATGATAGCTACAGCTGAACTTAAAGCAACTTCTAATTATAAAAGCATTCCTA
>MJUU01074253.1:0-14099 GCA_002080025.1 Modiolus philippinarum
GGGTCAAGGTCAAAGGTCAAGGTCCTTAGCAACAACGTTATTTGCCATTAGAGTCCTTAGCAACCATAGGCAAAAAGTTTCGTAATGTTGTAAAGAGGAAATGAGTCCAAAATTTTTGGACCAACCGCTATGGACCTGGGGTCCGTAAACTGTTTTTCGGGGTCCGAAATAGAGGTTTTTTGCTTATATCTCAGAAACAGTAAGAGATAGACAGAAATTTAAAAAGCAAAAATGTTCAGTTTAATATGACCTATAAAATGACATCAAGGAAAAAATTCCAAGTCCTTAGCAACATAATGAAATCCTTTGCAACCATATATTGTTATAGTATATCTTGGAAACTGTGATAGATAGTTGATAACATGTAATAAATAAAATGTGTTTTTTATCAAGATCTACATTTAATATATTGGGTCAAAAATTATTGGACCAAGCGTTATGGACTTAGGATACGAAAACTGTTTTCCGGGTCCAAAATTGAGGTTTCTTGCTTATATCTCAAAAACTGTAAGAGATAGAAAAAAACTTTGAATAGCGAAAATGTTCGGCTTTATATTACCTACAATATCACATTAAAATCAAAGTTCAAAGTCCTTAGCAACACAAAGAAATCCTTAGCAACCATAGGTTTTTTTCGTGATAAATGATTTAATCCGTAAACCGAAAGAGATGGCTAATGACATGTTATGGGGAAAATGTTCAGTTTTACAAAATACAACTTTGTTAACGATTTAAATTTTTTTGTTCAATGATTTAATTCGTAAACTGTAAGAGATGGCTGATGACATGTAATTAAGAAAATTTTTCTTGTTTCATCAAGCCAAAACACTTATTACGAGACTTTGCTAAAAATTTTCTTCGGGTAGACCTACATTTGTTCTCTGAACAAATGACTTATATTTTGTTCTATAATTGCATTTTGCATTTTAATATTTTGGTTTTGGTCTTGTTTTCTTTTTCTTTTTTTTTTTTGTCTGAAGTTATCTTCGAGATTGTGTTTTATTTTCCGACAATATAGATCTTGTATTTCGAAGAACTTTAAAACTTTATCATTTCGAACGATTTATGCGCAAAATGTGTACCTCTTCTATTAAAATTAGTGATGTCTCCTGCAGTGTGCGTGTGTATGTATTACTACTGAAAGTAACCGCATAACTATAGAAGAGTATTGATGCCACATAAAAATAAACTCGTCATTATCTCATAACTATGAGATATAATCTCATAATTACGAGGCATCATCACATTATAACGAGATAATTACCACATAATAAAGAAATGTTATCTATCTCATTCTGATGAGTTAATAGGTCATATTTATGAGATAATAATCTAATAATTTCGAGATAATTATCTCATAATGAAATCAGTATCTCATAATTATGAGATATTATCTCATAAATATAACTTAACATTTCATAATTATGAGATAATATCTCATAATTAGGAATAGTGTCTCTTAATTTTGAGATTGATTGATTGATTGGTAAGCCCTGTCCTTGATAAACTGGAGTTTTCTATGTATCGTGTGCGTTTTTGTCACATGTACATTCACTCCATATCATTTCATTTTTTTTCTATTTAACGTCTTTTTCAGCAGTATTTCAGTTATTTTATGACGGTCAGTTTTGGTGGTGAAGGAAGTCGGAGTTCCCGGAGAGAACCACTGACCTTGGGCAGGTAACTGACATACCTTGTCATTAACGACTGTAAGTCGATTACATCCTTTTTTGCAATGTACAAAGTGGGATGCGAACTCACACCGCAGTGGTGATAGACTACAGTGGTTGTATAGGTAGTAGAACTAACTTAACCACTCGGCCACCAAGGCCCCATAATTATGAGATAAAATCTCAAATTTATAAGATAAATCACATAATAATGGGATTAGATCTCATAATTATGAGATAAAATCTTATAATTGTGAGATAACATCTCATAATTATAACGGTATTATATCGTTACTATGAGATATCTCGCAATTATGAGATAATATCTCATAAGTATGTCATAATTATGACTAGTTTATGATTATTCCATGGTATCTGATATTTATGAGATGTTATCTGATATTTATGAGATTATTATGTCAAATTTTAAGATGCGTTATCTCATAATTACGATTTTTTTTCATATGGCATCAATATGCTTCCGTACGGAACCACATAATCGCGCGTGCCCAGTAAAAATAATGTATATAACTTGTTCATAGATAAAAAAAATACAAGAGTATCTGCGGTCCTACATCCTTTTGATATACATTGAATGCTACTTCTCCAAATTTGTACAAAAAAACAAGACGCCTATAGATAGCGGTGTTCAGTTCTTAGAATAATAAATGTGCTACAACTCCGAAAAGTAACCTGAAAATATTCACTCGAAAGGCATACTGTTACTGCCAAAATAACCTGAAAATATTAACAACAACACCGAAAGGAATGTCATTCTATCATTTTTGTCTATATATGAATTTCAGTCTGGCTTTCGGTACTGCCGGACAACTGTTTCAATTCACATTTGTAAGGAAGAACAGAAACATATAGAGCTATAAAGTATTTGCTTGTATCTTCTTAATAAAGTCGATACCATAAAATAATAAAATAAAAATAACACTATAGAACCTCGACTTTGCATCGAGTAGTTGAGGCGATTATCGTTTGTCGAGGTAGAATATTTATTTACGAAAATTTGTAGGCCACCCGAAAATTGTTGCGGAAAGAAAATTTTATTTATTTTTATGGTGTAGGCCAGAATATTTATTTTCACCTTTATTCTGTCCGAAATAATTGAAGTGTAGCTCCATCCTAAGAATTATATGGTCGAAAAATCTAGAAATGTAGTACAATGTTGATTGGAATGTGGATGTCAGCTATATATGAAAAAGAAAGGAAATGGGGTAAATGTCAAGGAGACAACATCCCATGTCCAGGTTAAAACGACCCAAAAGAAAACATCTAGGGGTCACCATATGGTCTTCAACACAGTGAGGAACTTCACACCATATAGTAAGCCCTAAATGGTCCCGAAAGGTAAAAGGGTGAATAAATCAATGGAAACAAACCACATCCAATAACCCAAATATCAAGAAACTAAAATTTTGTAAGAAGACAAGTACAAGCCAATGACCAACATATTCTATATAACTTGGGACAGTCGCAAAAATTGCGGTGGGGTTAAACTCCTCAAGTTCAAAGTGATCAAACTGTCAAAACTTCCCACTTCGGGCCCGTCATTGGTCATGTCAATTGTAGCTTCTGATCGAAGGTAAAGATAGTCACTAAATTTGTCACTATTTCCTATCCTCAGATTGAATTTGTCTCCACCAACGATAGAAACAGTATCAAATAGATGAATAGAGTTTAAATCTTGGAATAATTGGATTATTTCTTATAACCACTATAATAACCTTTTAAGTAGTCGAAAAACACAGAAAAGTAAAAACATTGATCATCACTTTTATGGGTTGTCTAGTATTAAACAATCCCCAAGGTTACTGTGCCACAATCATGAAGATCCGTTGCTTCAATAGGATGATTTGTTTTCAGCATTTTTTATTTTATTATACATTTATTTGTTTCCATTTTTATCAAGGTATCGCTGGAACATTTGAGACATGTTTTAGCTTATAATCATATTACAGAATACAATATAAATTTGTAAATTTGGTCAAAATGTAGGGAGATAACGACTTTTCAGTATATTGATGTAATGAAAATCTCGACTGTTTCTTAAAATGCAGCGTTTGTGTTTCAACTGATGCACTAAATTTTGAAGAAATGGCAAATATAACAATACTAGAGTTCCGTGACACTTCATCTACTTTTATATAGCCTTTTACGTGGCATTAAATCGAACAAATAAAGAGAACTGTGTTGCAAATTACCTCACAAATCTACCAAGGATCCGTTACTGTTTCCCGAAGGATCGCGTAACGGCAACATTATTCGTAAAGGTTCCGTTATGGATATACACCGTGATTATTTAAGTTAACTATTGAAGCGATCTTTTAACTTGATCGGCGAAAATCAACTGTCATTTTCGAAGTCTTCGGTCTCTTTCAAGAGTTCATCTCCGAAATATCGGAAAATATCAGTTTTTACACTGAAATTTGGAATAAGGTTTTCCTTTTCCACTAAGAAAGCCATCAGTGTTAGGCGAATAAGAGTGTTCAGTAGGTGTAGAATATTCTTTCACCGTCCGTATTGGATCCCATGTTGCGACTTTAATGAATGCAACTAGTTCTGACCCACCCTTTTAATAGGCACGAAGAACTACCTTGTTTGGAAAGCGTGTGATATAAATGCTCACCCAAAGTTTCCATTATTAAAACAATAGAACTCGAAAATCAATTATTAAACTGGTTTTTGATGTAAGCCTATTCTTTTATGCAAATCATTTGCTTGACCAATCAGTTACTGATGTTTGACTTACACCGTTCTGTCTATTATTTCAACAATGAAAATATAGTCTCTAACATTGTCTCCAGTTTATTACGTATATGTCTCACATCGAGATATATAGTTAAACCTCGAACTTTAAAATGTGAAAATTTAACTATCGAGATATGAGAAATTATCGTAATAAACCGGAAAACAATGTTAAAGATTGTCTCTCTAATTTTTACTCAATTTATATGAAGTAAGCGATCATCTCAAGTATGCCGCCATTTTGTTGCTTTCATCCTTGCTACTGTGTATCGTTGCGCCATTCATTGAAAGGGTGTTGAATATAATACTTTTGGTGAAAATGTCATATTATCAATAAATTGAGTTTTCGTAGTCATAAAAATGCAAAAGCCATTTCGTTAGACAACGATGCATGTGTTTATTTCATCAACATCTGGTTGCACTATTTTTAGAAACTGACACGAGATATTTACATGATTGACCAATCAGCAAGTGAGATCAATTTCCAAACATGTTGTTTATTAATTTGATCTAACATCATTTGGGAAGTATTTATTTCGAACAAGAATTAGAGAAATCATGTTTTAAGTAGAAGAAAAGCCTCAAACTAAGATCTCGGGACTACAGGCCTTGATCTGTTCTTTTTTTCACATTAATGGACAGGTATCGTCTTTTCTCCTTTACTCAATCATATACAAAAGAAATTTTTCCAGAAGGGGATCGTCTTTTCTCCTCTACTCAAACACATACAAAAGAAATTTTTCTAGAAGGGGATGATTCGATTCCAGTTAATATCCTGTTGGGATTTTTTTTTAAAAATATACCCAATGCATTCACCTAAATTTAAGCAAGGTTACTGAGAGAACAGTTTGTATAACAAGGTAATTTATGTAATGGGAAACTGTGCATGTAGATTTTTTCCTTAAGGTAATGCTGACGTAACTTTAGTGTTAACAAATGTCAGTTTCCTTTTTGTTTGCGTTTCATTACTGAAAGTAAAGTCATTGAGAAAAATATCGTTCGAGTAGGACAACTGAAAATGTTGGTGTGCATTGAAAAATGAAGAAATGGTAAAAATAACCAGTTTCTTATGGTTGCTTGAAAAATACCCTGGTACCGCTCCAAATAAATTGCAGCAGAAAAATTATCCAGAAAAACCAGGTTCAAAAAAGGTCAAACAGTGATGACCTAGAAGAGAGAGATAAATTCACCTCATCCAGAATAGATAAAAGATTTAAAAATGGACGCTAAAAATAGCTGTACCTACAGGCCTAGAGGGGTATAGATGATTAACAGTACATGTGTATCACATTTTGTAAAACATGCAACTTGGTCTAATCTTAAAATGTACATGTACATGTAATTACATAAGTGTTATATCAAGTTATTTGTGTTGGTTTTGCACGTCAAAATTAACACAATTGTGTATTATTCTTGAGCATTAGTAATAAAATGTTGATTCTAAAACGTGACATGGTTAAAATATTAAGACATGATGTTAAAATATAATATCGCTGAATATTTAAGGCAATAAAACGATAAAACATATACAAGTAAATTAAGAAATAATATGATTGAGCAGTTTTCTCCAAAATAATTTTTGAGAATATCTCAGCCGACGTGAAATTGAAAAAAATGTCGACCAATTTGAAATTTTGCGATTATACAGCCTTGTATCGCTTTATATTTATATTTTTTATAATTTTAGATTTGATGAAACATCCTGCATGCATTTTCCTCGGGTATCCGAAAAAAAAACAACATTTAAAACAAATAATTCATTCATATCTTTTTTTTTAACAAAATCAAAGTTGTCCGTATCGCCTAAGTGAATAAGTACGTATCACTACAATAAAGAGGATCACTAAAACCACTATACACGCCTTATCTTATTACTTTCAACTTTTTAATAACCATAAACACTTAGCCTCTGCCTCCTTGAAATTAAAAATCCGCAGTATCAAGTGAGGGTTGGCTGCCTCTTACCGAAAAATGGAACTTATAACAAAGTTTAAACACTTTAAAGGAGCAAGACTTGTGTATTGTGCTCAGTGGTCACGGATTAAGTAAAGTTCCAGCTGACTGACCAACTTTGCAAATGATTGTTTGTTTGTGTTTTCTGTTTAAATTTGCATTTGAAGAGTTTCCTAGATCTACTGACAATAATCGATAGTGAGTTGTGCAGATTTTACAATAATCAATAGTCCTTGTGCATTTTCTTGATTGTCATATATCAATGAGGGTTATAATAAAATTACAGAACAGAATTGTCAAGAGCAAAAATGCAAATGACAAAAAGACAGTAGTTGCAATACCACTGAAAATATTGTCACTTGCGATGCGATGTCACTTACCACCTGTCTTGGTACAGGTGTTTCAAGAGGAAATGTGGGATCAACCGATTTTATGGCACGCCATCCCTTTTCCATTGAAGTAGTGTCAAGTATTGTCCAATAAAATATACTGTACATTGCATTCATTTGTATACATCTTTGTAATACGGAGAGGAATTTGTAAATGTGTTTAATTACTTGTTTTCCTAATTTGTTGTTCTATTTGGATTCTCTATGTTTGTTTGGCTTAATAAAATATTTTTTTACACAATATCAAATTAAGGCATAAGTGTAACCTACTACGGCACTGTTTTTGTTAATTGGAAACATGATCGTACCCAAAATGTCCAAAATTAAAGGCAAAAAGAATACGGAACGACTAGCTGCAGGGATAATCAAAACAACCATACACTAAAAATCATACTCTTACATATATGAATTAAAGAAAGAAGCATAGCATACCAATATTTTATTGTTATGAATCCATTGTGATATTAGATACAAGGATCAATCTAGACATGTCCATAAAGTTACACTTGATGCGTGGAAAGTGTAAGTGTATTGTTCTGTGCATGCGAAAGAATTTTTTCCACAAAGGTTGTAGCAAGAAAACATTCAAGTGACCATTGCTAGAACGCCTACTACTTCGTCATAGAGTGATTGCCAACTTGTAAATCAAGAACTTGCGTACTGTCAATCATATTACTATATAAGAGTAGTATTTAGTTCTAGAGCTTGTTAGCTGTCAATCAATAACTAGCAAACTGTCAATCATTTTCTTTAAACAGTAGTCTTATATAAAGTAATAAAGATGTGTTATAGAGGTCCCTGTATCCTATTATTTTAGAAGAAGGGATGTCATTGCTGAGGACATGACAACTTTCTGGCTGAGAAGTTGATTTTTTAAATATTTTTAACATGCAAGATTAAATAATTAACCGTATCATACTTCATCCATATTTGTCGATTTTGAGAAAAAGATATTTAGAATTTTTTTTCTGTATTGTCTTTAAAAACAGTAATGAAATCACAAGATAAAATTTTGAAAAATGGGAAATGAACAAATATTGAGATGAAAACGACAGAAAAAAAATACAGCAGTGAATAGTTGAACGAACACAACAACAAAACATTTTAATCTCCACCTCAAAAGAGAA
The DNA here is from genome assembly GCA_002080025.1 of Modiolus philippinarum. NCBI lineage: Eukaryota > Metazoa > Mollusca > Bivalvia > Mytilida > Modiolidae > Modiolus > Modiolus philippinarum. The sequence goes on from MJUU01074253.1 coordinate 7,897, forward strand.
TGTCAAAATGGCCATTTGTAGAAAATAAGTTTTAGAGCAACTTCCGTATTTTGCATATATTACAGCGAGCCGATGCCTCTGCTGGTGGACTGTTAGTTCCCGAGGACATTCGCCAACTCAGAAGTCAGCACTTGGGTGTTTACCCGACTACCGATTTTATTTGGAAACTTGCAATATCTAAATGTCAGAAAATTGGGTTTATCCCTATCAAATTCACAAATGTTCGGTTTGTGACCTTCCAAATGATGATTTTATGACTTAATGATTTTATGATTATGACTCCGAATCAGAGAAAAAATATACAGAGGAAGAAGTCATTAAAATGTTAGAGTTTCTGATCGACAATATATTTGTCCAGTTTGGAGGACTTGTTTTTCAACAGACTATCGGAATTCCTATGGGCACAAACTGTGCGCCTCTCGTAGCCGATCTGTTTCTTCACTCTTATGAGGCTGAATTCATCGAAGGGCTTCTTCAAAATAAAGATAAAAAAACTGGCCCAATCCTTCAATTTTAGCTTCCGTTATATAGATGATATTTTGTCACTAAACAACCCTCGCTTTGGTGATTTTCTTCATCTGATCTATCCAAAAGAGCTCGAAATTAAGGATTCTACAGACACTTCTGCATCAGCCTCGTTCCTTGACCTTTATCTCGAAATTGACAACAGAGGTAGACTTCAAACTAAGCTGTACGACAAACGCGATGACTTCACCTTTCCAATAGTAGACTTTCCTTTTCTTTGTAGCAACATCCTAACAGCGCAGGCATATGGAGTTTACATCTCCCAGCTCATTCGCTATTCAAGAGCCTGTGTTCGATACAGTGACTTCATTGAAAGAGCCCGATTGCTCACAAATAGGCTACTTCAACAAGGGTATGTTACCCAAAACTTGAAGTCATCCCTCCAGAAGTTTTACAGTCGACATCACCATCTTGTGGACCGCTATGGATATCTGTTTCCCAGATGACAACAGATCTTTCCCTTTAAATCTTAATTGATGTTTCCTCCACCGGATTTGACTTTACTACCGGATTGGACATGTTCAACACGGCGGGTGTCTTATAAGAAGCAGGAGATGCTTACTCTACCGGTGCACTTGATCTCGCCCATGGTTTTTTAGCTCATCTGGCTATAGCCAGGGTGAGCTTTTGTCATCACTTTTCGCCCGTCGTCCGTCCGGCGGGATCATAGTTTTAACATTGGACCCTTTGGGAAAACACTTTCAAAGATCTTCTCCTCTGAAACTACTGAGCCAATTGAAACCAAACTTGGCCACAATAGTCCTTAGATGGTCCCCTGCAAAAAGTATTTTTTCAGATCCGCGCTATATCCAAGATGGCCGCCAGCGGGGATCATAGTTTTAGCATTGGACCCTATGGGAAAACACTTTCAAAGATCTTCTCCTCTGAAACTACTTGACCAATTGGCCACAATAGTCCTTAGATATTCCCCTGCAAAAAAGTTGCTTTTCAGATCCGTGCTATATCCAAGGTGGCCGCCAGCAGGGATCATAGTATTAACATTGGACTCTATGGGAACACACTTTCAAAGATCTTCTCTGAAACTTTTCAGCCAATTGGAACCAAACTTGGCCACAATAGTCTTTAGGTTGCGGCCCTGCAATAGAGTTGTTTTTCAGGTCTTTGCTTAATGCAAGATGTCTGCCAGCGGGGAACAATTTTAACATTTGACCCATAGAGAAAACATTAAATATCTTCTCCTGAAATTTCATGGCCAATAGTGAAAACATACTTGGTCACAACGGGCCATAGTTGTTCCCGTTGGAAAAATTTGCCTGGCTTTTCTGCATGGCATTCAAGATGGCCCGATGGGTAACATAGTTTAACCTTGAGACCTATCGGAAGCCTATCGGAAAGCATTTAAAAATGTTCTCCTCTGAAAATATTTAGTCAATTGGAACCAAAATTAGACTCACTGGTCCCCTTCAAGAAAGGTGACAGTAGAACTGCACCCCATCCAAAATAGCTGCCAGTCTGGAATATAGTTTAACTTAAGGTAATATAACATCAATGTCTATCAACAAATTTGAAAATAATGCCCTTAAAACATTGGGATTATTTTAACTGCATAAATCAGCCGTGGCCCAGGTGAGCGATACAGGCTCTTGAAAGCCTATTGTTATTGGGTCCGTGTTGTTCATCTTTGTATGTGTGTATCTTCATTTTTCTTTTCTGTGCCGTACTCAAGTTGTGTCTGTTTCTTTTTTGTTTCCGATGTTGTCATTGTCCTTGGATTATTCGTTTTGGATTGACGGTTCGGTTCTCACTTACTTTATCTGCACTTACGAGACAATATTTGTCGAAATGGCCATACATTTGCAGCAACTACGGTATTTTGTATCTTAAGTGTTTTTCATCAATTATTGTATAACGTGTGGTTTAAAACATTTATTTTTTCAGTAAATTGCAGCATTGCCAACGGATTTCTTTGTACAAACATGTAATATGTAACGTGAAATATTTTGTGTAAAGTAATTATCATTTATCATATTCTGGTTTTACATGTCAAAACAACAACAAACGTGTATTCTTCTTGTGTATTTATTATCACATGTTATATACACATATCACAATATATCACAAAATAACAATAACAGCATATAACGTCATGTAAAAAATAATGCACAACAAATATCAACCTTATATGGACACCAAACACTATTGAAAGTCAATTTACAAATGTAGGTAAAACATATCCTTAACACATATTAAAACAATAGTGACATGTAATTAAGTCGGTGTCAAAGCGTAAAGTATATATCAAGTAATTGTGTATTCGGAGTCTTCACAAATCAAATGAACAAAAGTGCAATATTACAAAAAACCGCTTTGAAGTCTCAGAGGATATTCTCCATTTCATTATTTATTGACAGTATACATAAAAAAGCTAATGGTTGGATCGATAAGACCAAAACTGTTGCTTTGCAGTCTCAATGATTAAAAATATGATTCCTTAATATAATTTACTTATTTGATCCAGATCATTAGGGGGCGACCATTTGATTTTCACGGAGGGAGGGGGTTTGGGCGAATTTCTAAATGAATAATTTTATTTTGGTTCCAGTGAAAATAAATATTTTCATCCTACTTGTCATGAAAATTCGTAATTTAATTTTGATTTGAAGAACAAATTGTTTGTTGCGAATCCAAATAAATAATTTGATATGACAATTGGAAAAAAATCAATAATTTGATCGAGATTTTCATGAAAATAAGTAATTTTTCTAGGCAAAATAGACCGAGCCCTCCCCTGAAAATAAAATGGTCGTCCCTTATGAATTTTATGCTGATTCTTTACATTGAAAGACAAGAAAATACCGTAAATATTGTAAATTTAAAATTTAGCACATGCATCTTTGCTGAACACTAGCATTTATATATCTAAAAATTATTCACATAGGTTTTTAAAGCTTCACTCGGATATTTAAATGTTTTACATTTTTCTGAAATTTAACTAATTTCGCTACATCTACACGTGAATACAAAAGAAACAAAACAAATGCTAAACGCCCCAAAAAAATCATAACAACAGAAATTTTCTCATTTTTTTATCAAAATGCGTAAACTACCGTTGATAGTTTGACGTCCTTATATTTAACAACGACTTACATGTCAATTTTACTTGCCTATTAGATATTCTGTGTTACAGATTGGACTAGAAATCAACCACCATTACTTAACAATTACCCTTTCTTTAAGTGAATCAACATAACAAAAATAAAACATTACTTAAATAAATCATTAACAATCGTTAAAAAGTAATTATACATATCTTAGTTTTACTGAAGATAAAAACATTTAATTACATGTGTGATAAGTTGCAAAGTTGTAAAAAAAATATATGAAATTTGATCAACGAAATGTCTTATGATTCCGACTATATTAAGTATGTTCCCACAATATGAAACATTGTATCCAAAGTGCATCTTACAATGCTCCTTATTTGTCATATTAAGTATGTTCCGACAATATGAAACATTGTATCCAAAGTGCATCTTACAATGCTCCTTATTTGTCAAATATTCTGTTGAATGGAGCAATCCATTTAGCTTAAAAGCTTTTGACGAGAGATATGGTTGAATACCGATAAGTATCAAACCGATCTTTAGAAAGACATTAAAATAAAACAAAATATCGTTCAATGCAGCGACGTAAAAACTTTCTCTGACAACAAACATGATATGTAATCTTAATTGCAAAATTACACCCCTTAGGACCAAAGCAATACAAAACAATACAAAACATATATATATAACATACAGTGAACAATTAGATAAAATAATGTAATTAAGATGACTCTCTGACCGACGTGGGTCCTATATCAATGCAACAGATTGTTTTAGAAAGGCACGTACTACCTGTAAAAGGGTTAACTTTGGAGTTAGAATGAGATTTATTTTTTTGAAATTAGTTAAAATTTCTAAAATTTGGGAGGTTTTGATGTACAAGTGTAAATAATTTTTTTCCTATTCTGTTCATTAATTTTACAATTTAAAAAAAATGGTTTTCAGCATAATTGGTTTTGATGTACAAGTGTAAATAATTTTTTTCCTAATCTGTTCATTAATTTTACAATTTAAAAGAAAATGGTTTTCAGCATAATTAGCTTTGAAGATACTCTCAAGCCAAATGCCTGAATAACCAAACCAATAGATATAAATTAGATGTATTAAACATTAAAAGAAACACTCTTAAAGACCAAACAGCCTATTGTTTGTACGCACGTAACAGCGCATTTACATTGTTTCCTAACACGTCTGTGACGTCTTGTAGAAAATCCGCGAAAACGCGTTTTACTTTCGCGATATTTTAAAAAATAAAATAAGCTACCTGCTTGAAAGGGTGGTTTATGGATAATCCCTTAAAAAACACCGATTGGAAAAGGGGAGAGTGCCGAACGGCAATTAGTACATGTAAAATATCAATTCAGGTATATAACACCAGGAAACAGACAAAGACACACTTTCGAAATCGATTTTGATAGAAAGAGAAAAACGGATATTTTTTTAACCTGTACTGCTCACACATCAACTTCGCAACGCATGCAGTGGTACATGTATTTCAGTCTGTTCTGATTATTTCACAAAACACTAGATATATAGATAATTATAGAACCGTTTCAATAAATCTTTGTAAAAATCACAAAATTATAGAACCGTTTCAATAAGTGTGACCGGTGCATTGCATTTGCGCCAATTAGTATTTCATTTCGGCCAAAAAAAAAATTCCATTTGCGCCACAAACTGTACTTCATTTGCGCAAAATGAAAAACTTTTCATTTGCGCCAAATACATGCAGGTAAATAGTATAGTAAAAATACTTTAACATTTTATACAACAGTCAGTAGTGTTGTTAACCACCTGAATTGGGCAAAGTCAAAATAAAAACAAAAATAAAAAGACATCTGAATTTAAAAGATAAAAAAGGGGTAAAACAGCCCAATATTTCGACATGTAATGTCTTTTTCAAGGGTAAGTAAAAGTAAAAAACAAATCTTAACTCGTCTCCTCGTGTCAGTTTAGTATCCTCAGTACAACTAAAACCATTTTTTTTGGTGTCTACTAAATACTTTATACAATACCATAACATATTGCCTCTAAATACAGCCGCAGTAAAATCGTCCTCCCAAGTCAGGTGTTGTGAGCCCACGTGGACTCGGAGGGGATGCGGTAAAATTAAAACATTTTGTCTAACGTGTTACAGCTAACGAGATGAGGTAAAATTAAAACATTTTGTTTACAGTGTTATATCTAACCTTAAAAAATATTTTGTCTTTCCAATACATCTAACACTTACAACATGTACTCCTGTACTCCCGTGTGTGTGTGTGGGGGGTCTACTGGCTATTATTTTGCTAGTATGTCAGTATGCTGCAGGAATATGGGTGATGTTTTTGCAATCATCTGTCTTAAACAGGGTATCTTTTTTTACTAGTGTTGTCTTGAACAGGGTCATTATATGGTCATCTGGAAGATAGTTTTTAGTATATTTATGACGGAAAACAACAGCTAAACCTAGTGAAACACACCAACCAAGCAATGTCAGATATAAAATGTCCGTAGAAACTCCACCGGATATTTTACTTCAGCAGGTGTTGATTTTGGAAATGACTAAAGTCATAAAAAGGTATGTTTTTTGCCTTTTCTGTCTTAAACAGAGTGTGTTTTTCCATTTTTTTT
>MJUU01074253.1:16782-33492 GCA_002080025.1 Modiolus philippinarum
TCCTTTAACAATTGTCCTTTCTTCTGATTGGATTAGCGTCAGTCAAGTCATTATAATATGCACCGCCCACTTATTTTTCATTGGTTTGTTCATGTTACAAATGATTTATAGCACCGCCTACTCGTTATCCAAATAAACTTTCTCACGCTTCGCGTTCGAAAGTTTATTTGTCTAGCTCGTAAGCTTATGCTATAAATATAACTTATACGGAAAACTATATTCCGATCTTGCGAATAATTTTTGGCGGGAATCGGAAAATTGTTAGCTCTTAACACCCCACAGTCATACAAATAAAAGTTTTTAATTTTAATTGGACACGTATTGATCTATATTTCTACCAGAAAAAAGAATTTTGATTCTATGTTTCAAAATAAAGAAATAGCATTCATTTAAAGAAAGTGTGAACGATAACAATANTTGTTTTGAAATTAGTTAAAATTTCTAAAATTTGGGAGGTTTTGATGTACAAGTGTAAATAATTTTTTTCCTATTCTGTTCATTAATTTTACAATTTAAAAGAAAATGGTTTTCAGCATAATTAGCTTTGAAGATACTCTCAAGCCAAATGCCTGAATAACCAAACCAATAGATATAAATTAGATGTATTAAACATTAAAAGAAACACTCTTAAGCTTTGTTGTTAAAAACAGTCTTACACCGCAAAATTACTACGTAATAAATATTTATCAATTATGAACTTTTTACGAAGTCAATATGTTATATATGGACCTGTTATGTTTATATTGACCAAGGACGAAGTCCGAGGTCAATATATTCCTAACAGGTCAATATCTAATATATTGACAGAGTAAAAAGTCCATCATTTTTATATTACATATGTAGTTTTAGGGTATTTCTTACATTTCTCTATTATTTGCAAATAAAAAACAAACAAGTCAGCCTTTTTATTAGTGTGTTTACGTGAAATGTGAAATACTATAGCCTGAAAGTCTAACCACATGTAGCGTCAATAAAAACTTAAAATAGAAACATAGCGTCAATATACTTAAAAATAGAAACATAGCGTCAATATACCTAAAATTAGAAACAACGCTGACATATACTGAATATTCTTTTAATCACGTGGGCGTGTTAGCCAATGAGATTAATAGGAACTTATACCATATGTAATATATGTCAATATTTTATAGCTACTTACAAACGTAATGACAAAAATATACATGTTTTTGATGAGTTCAAAAACATTTACTCAGTACTTTAGCCTCCCAATAACAATGCAAAGAACAGCTAAATATATGATACAATTTAAAAAATGTATTGCAATACGATGTAAAAGGGTTATGTTACAAACAATAATGAACATGTATATCAAACAGTACTAAATATAATTTTCAAACAAAAAACAAATATAAAAATATAATAAATAATATTTTTAAATATAACAAAATGTAAGAAATGACAAGTAGTTCTATTCTGACAAATCAACAGAATACATTTTACACAATTTTGTTAATTCTAAACATATAGGGAGGGTGTTGGGTAAAAAATATTGCAAAAACAAATTAAACTCCAATACCAATCTGTTTTATCTACACAAAGGAAGCAGTTCCTGTACATGTTCAAAATATTAAACCGACTGGGAATTTAGATTTTGTCATATGTCTATTTTCACATCTTCAGTGCAGTTCAATTCAAATTATTTCAACTAACACATCTTAATTAATATATAATAATAGCCCAAAACATCTCTTATTGAAATCCCTAACTACAACAAACGTGTAAAAGGCCAATAAAAAGGGTCAAAGTCAACCCCCCAAATGCAAAAACAAGACCATAAAAAGGGAATCTAGGACATAAAATTTATCAAAGTCCATGTAATGAGGTTGATGTATATTGTTAAATGATTGGCCAATCGCTTAAAACACTCGTTACTAAAGCAAGACGTGAATTCAAGTCTTACGACCAAATGTTGCCTAAAAAATCAAGAATGAGTTGGAAATTCAAGAAATTATACAACACATACAATACAATTAGGTTACAAACCGAATCTGGTATATACAGAAAAAAAATGAATTGAAAATGATCTTGCCTTCAACAATCACCTTTAAGAAAAATTATGTTTGAAAAACACTTACACAATAAGATCTTTACAAATTTTAGAGACCTGTTTGGACTTTTCCATCCAATTTTGAAATAATTTGGTGTCAAAAGCACCAATGAATATCCAGAAAAATCAAACTACGTTAAGTCTTATACTATAAATTTCTTTTTTAGGTGTTCCTAAAAAATTGATACAATATAAATCATATTTTAACTATATTAATTATTGTATGTCTATTAAATTGTCAGTATTACTGCAGATTGTCATTAATACCAATAAATCATAACAAAACAAAAAGAATGGACTAGAATTGTTTTAAGCCTGAATCGAATTCTTTAAAACTCATATAATGCTTGAAATATATCTGCATCTGAATAGTGGACTTAACATAAAATATTAAAATAAATAAATATAAACTTATTGTTTCAAAAGACTCTTTAGCACTTTTTCAGCACATAACGCCACGATACTTGGTACCAACCATGTATATTTACATCTATTAGCATTGCAAACTCTATGATCTAACATGTCTATTGAAGACTGTATTAGCTATATATACAACGTTTTCATTAAGATACAATAATTATTTTACTTTTTATATTTACAACAGCACTATGATCATTCTTCGTATAAATATCAAAAATAATATAGAAACACATATAGAGTGGCTAAATTCTGTTCTATATATCATAGAAACCTTTAAGCTAGCAACTACACGATTTACTTAGACCAGGAAAAAAACTTGGTCTTGTCATAATTTACTAAGGAAATTGGATCTTGGTTTACAAAAAAAAACAAAACAAAAGCGCTGGAAGGGTATTTGTTCTAGAGACCACACAATGATATCATAATGATTTGTGCGATGAATGACTTTGACTTCAGTGACTTCGGTATTTAGTTATTTGATTGTATATTTTCAAGTTCCTTTCCTCTCTATTTCAGTTTTGTTTCTATATTCACGAGACGAGATCAAGCATTTCAGCTAAATTTTTATCATAACCTTCCATTTCGTTATCAAAAAGTTTCTTTCTTCTAATTATATAATGTAAATGAACCACCAATATTTTAAGCATCACATTCACAAGAAAAGAGAAACTTCTCAAGACCGAATGTTTCTTTCGTCTTGTTCAAGTTATAAGAGCGTTAAAACACGACTTGCATCTAGCATCTACTGTGGATTACTAGTTGTGAGAACTTTCACTCGGTAGAAATGTGGTATCTTATTTTCCTTTACGGGATATGTTATCCAACTTTTGCCCTGAATTAAGTTTCCATTTGATTTGTCGCTCCACATTCCTTCTGGGAAGTATATTTTTCTTTCTTGTACGCTTTCACACAAGACAGGTGCAACAAGCAAATTGTCGCCCACCAAAAACTCATCCGATACCTTAAATGCTTCTTTATCACCTTGATGAACCCACCATATTGGTCTAATAATAGGGCTACCGGCCATTATTTCATCTTTAAGTGCTAGAATAGTTGGGGTAATAAGAGTCTTGTGCATTTGTGTCAGGTTTTTAGCAATCTCTATAACATTTGTGTCATATTCCCATGGCATTATGCTAAATCGCATAGCTGGTAAAAATGCAGATAATTGAAGCCATCGTACATACAATTCTTTTGATGGCTGTATTGTTCCTTCTATTGTTTGCATAGGTTTTAGGTCTGAAATTAGGAATGGGTATCCTTTAATTCCAAGTGTCAATGATCTTTCAATAGCACCAGACAAGCAGTTTTGAGCTTTCTTTTGCACGATATTTGATGGAACGGGTAGAAAATATGGAATATTCTGCGAATTGGACGTTCCCTGAATTATATCTGAGAAAAGAGAAGATGTAGCGGCTGAAAACATATCTGAAAACATTTCACGAAGAGTGCTTGGATTAACTCCGTCCGCAGCAAAAGAGGGATTGTAAGGCACCCAAAATGGATTTGCATACACAACTGAAAAGCTTTGAATGCCATTTTCTTCTTTTAGTTTCTGTAGCATTTTTGTCATCCACGAACTTGCTGATGGTCGAGATACATCAAGCATAGCACTAATTTCGTGATTCCATTTCACAATGCCAGGAGCAAACGCACCAGAATCTTGTATAAAATATCTATGTATAGATCCATGTTTAAAGTTCGAAGAATGAACATCAAAGTATGGGTTGATTTCTACTGATAGACCACACTTATTGTTAGCGGCTATTTCTGCAACGTATGACACGTTGGTAAATGTTATGTTATTGAAAACGAGATCACCATATCGCCTTTGCCATTGACCGGCTATTTCAAAAACACTACATTGCAAAGTTTCAGATTCAATCCTTTTAAGCACATCCACTGCACGCTGATCACCATCAACAGTTTTTGCATCTACATGGAAAAACCAAACCGGTTTCTCCAATACGGATTTTGTCGGCATATTACTGGGAAGCTTTTCCATTAAAGTTCTTGTATACTTATATGTAGTTACGACATCTTTTCCGTTGCAAACAGTATAATTTAATTGTGCATTGTCTAGTGTATGACCTCCATAGAAATCACCACTGTACTGGGCCTTCAAGCATATTTTCCCTGGTTCAGTGTTCCAGCTTATTTCTAATGGAACATCATTGGGAACAAATATTGCAGATCCGCCTGATGAAAGCCAATGATAATCAGTTGCTGAACTAAATGTTCCGGCGTCAAAATGTCTTGACATTGAAGCACTGAAAGTAAAAGGCTCAGCGTCTAGAGGCCAAGATGGGCTGGAATGATTACCTGGGCCATACCAATAATCATCGCCTACATCATAGCAGTCATATGGTATTAAATCGTGACGTAATTGTTCCCATGAAATATTGTAACATTTAACATTTTCTTTTTCAAAGTATGATATTCGCAAAACAGCGTTATCTTTCCATCTTAAACATGTGTATATTGACTTTTCTGATTCTGCATGGCAATGAAACGGAAGTTGCCAGTTCGGAACATTTACACCAATCATTCCGGTTAACCTCTTCGTATCGCTCGGGTTCGGTAAATATATTTCTCTTGTTTCGGCGTCAAAGAAGATTCTTTTCCCTATCCTTTCGATTTTATTGGTCCTATGGTGAAAATGCCAACCTACCACCACAACAGTGACTAATGCCAAAAATATTGATACCACACAGATGTGTAGCTGATACTTTTTCCAATTAGAGATCTTTTGCTTCCAAACCTGAAATATAGTAAATATCAATGACGAAGAAATTAGTACAAACATAACTTGAACTAAATGTTGTCGGAAACGACTGCTATCACCGCACTCCCTGTTTGACACAAAAACAGTTGTTTTACACCATGGGGATAAATTTTTTAAATGTTTTTTAATCTATTGATAGTCGTTTTTCTGAAAGAATTCTAGGATATATAGTCGTTATTTTTCTGAAAAAATTCTAGGATATACGATTGCTAAATAGATTTCCAAAAATAACTGGTCTTTCAGACTTTCAGGAAATTAAACAAGATTGGAACAACATTTTTGAAATCCAATTGTTGAGTATGTTTGTTATAAACTACACAAACAATTTAAGTTCAGTTGCAAGGTAGAATTCTAAGAATAAGTGGACTTTGAGACTTTCAGGAATTTTACCAACGTGCGTCTTTATGCACCATGTCATCATTTTGTATTGTTACATTGAAAATTGATAAATCGTCAAAATGTGCTTAAAAAATTCTTCGTTGGAGTACCTAACTTTCAGGAAATTTACCAAAATTGGAACCACCTTTCAGAGTCCTTAGCTTTCAGAATTTCATTTCTTACCAAACATTTGTAAGGATATAATATGCCCAAAATTTAAAAAAAATATGTGTCTTTGACATTTTCAGATGCAATACAGACTATTTGCAACAATTCTGCATAACAATTTAATCCCTAAATCCAAAACTGTAGGAGCAGTTCGCGTCACATGCAACATGTGTCAAAATCGACATCTTGAGGCCTCTTATTTGCATTATCACCAATTTAAAAAATCCGAAAGCTTATTGCGCATCTGTAGCATATGTGCAATACGGAAGCCCATATAGGACCTATCAATTTTTTTTTGAATTCGTTATCGTTATAACAAATTGTTGAATTCGTTTTAACAGATTTTAGAATTTGTTATAACGAATTAAATTTGTTATAACAAATTCTAGAATTCGAAATAACAAATTTGAGAATTCGTTATAACAGGTTGTTAAACTATGGCATGCCAAAGTCGTATAAAATCAGGAATTCTGACATTACGTCTAGATACCGTGTTCTCGTTCGATTTTCTAGTTTCCTCTCTCAAGTACCCCCTATCTCAATCATGATCGGGATGAATAGTCTCTTGAAAGCCTCTACCCCAACTACGAGATATATTGTAGCTTGCATTCGTTGAAAAAAAACATAATTCCGGCTGCATGAAACCTAGTTACTTGCTTAAAACCCTTAATTTCGAATGACATTGTATGTTTTTTCGACCCTTCAATTTCGTCGAGATGTTTCCTTATTTTAACAATTCACGACAAGAGATGAAATTTAATGTCAAAACCATAAGATTAAGTTTCTTGTAGAATTTCATTGTATAAGCCAGTTAAATTTCTCATCCCACTGAGAGCTTGGGCCTAGTAAGAAGAATGAATCGATTAGTAGGAACGTGTATTCCAACATCTAAATCACTGTTAAAACACATCTTTTTAACTGACATTCAACGTTCGGCTACACATTGCAATTATGATAATCTAAATGCAGTAAAAAATTAAACGAAATTTTAACAAATTAGATTTTCTCCATGATTCAGTTATTAGGCTTTATGACATCAAATTCCCCAAATCATATTAGTGCATGGATGACTCCTGACAAAAAAACAGCTATTGGGTTTTTTCAGGGCAAGAGCTTCAAATATTGCTCCTGACTTTTAGCGATATAACGATCGGTAATTAAAATCCCAAATTTCAAACGAATTTCGATCTCGAAAATTAGCGTTTTTGGCCAGAACTTAAGTATTTCGAAATACAAATCTAGTATTTTGACGAGATACATTGTATCCGGGCCGAGATGAGGTTCATACTTCATGTAAGAAATCATGAAAAACACTAACATAAAAATCTCCTATGCATTCTACCTATCTACTGAATAAGTAAGAGGAGAATTGTAAATCTCCAAAGCAATCTTATACTTAGGGAAATGTCAGTGAAAAACTGCGGAGAATCTTTCGGTTTTCTGATACTTAGAGAAAAGTCGTTTGAGAATTGCAGAGAATCTTTCAAACAGTATATACCTGAAGAAAGTTGGCAGAGAATTGTGGAAAATCTCCAAGGCAGTATAATACATAAGAAAGTGTCAGCGGAGAATCTCTTAGGATGTCCTCTTAGTGGTCAAATACTTTTTAAAAAGTTTGCGGTGAATTGCTTAGAATCTCCAAAACAGTGTCTTATACGTGGGTAAAGGGCATCAGAGAATTACGGAGAATCTTCTAAGCAGTCTATTAGTAAGAAAAGTCCCAGAGAATTGCTGAGAATCTCCCAAGCAGTCTTATGCTTAGGAAAAAGTCCGGCGAAGAATTTCGGAGAATCTCTAAGTTATTTAATACTTAAGAAAAGGCCGAGAATATCACAAGTAGTCCAATACTCATGAATAGGGTCGTTACATCCTGGAAGGCTGTATAATACATAGGAAAAAGTCAGTGGAGAATTGCGGGGAGCAAGCGCCAAAATTAATACGTTTACAGTATTTAAGCATTTCTGGAATTGCGTCATATCTACCAAGCAGTCTAATATCTAGGAAAAATTCAGTGGGGAAATTGTGGAGAATCTAACAAGCAATCTTATACTTAGGAAAAAAATCAATTGGAGAATTGAGTAAAATCCACCAAGCAGTCTCATACTCAAGAAAAAGTCAGCAGAGAATTACGGAGAATATCCCAAACAGTCTAATACTTATGATAAAGAATGCCTAAATATAAGAAAAAAGGCAGGGTAATTTAACAGAATGAATAAGTATTAGACTACTTAAAGATTCTTCGCAATTCTCCGCAGACTTTTTTCCTAAGTATTAGACTACTGAAAGATTCTGCGCAATTCTCCGCAAACTAATTCCTTAGTAGAAGACTACTGACAGATTCTCCGCAATTTTATCAAATTTTTCCTAAGTATTAGACTGCTGAAAGATTTTCCACAATCTACACAAAGTTTTTCTTTAATAATTAACTGCATGGGATTGTCTGCAATTCACCATAAAGCTTTTTCTAAGTATTCGACTACTGAAAGATTCTTCGCCATTCTCTACTGAGAAACCTTTGTATTAGACTGCATGGGAGATTTTCGGCAATTTCTTCGCAGAATTTCGTCCTACTATATCCAACTTGCCAAGAGATTCTCTTTGATACTCTGCACTTCTACGCATTTTTACTCTTAAATTCTGCACTTGTCATTTTCGTGATCTCTTACATTTTTTGTACAATCATGAAGGAATGGCCAGAAATGATGGGTATTTCGACAGAGAGAAACTCCATATCTCGATGAGACATCAGTTTTCTCAATTGTTTGTGACTCTTGCTTGCCATAGATTACAACTTTATGAATTCGTAATAACAGATTTTACAATTTGATATCACAAATTTTAAAATTTGTTATAACGAATTCAAAAATTTGTGATTTCAGTTTTTTCAATCTGTTCTCACAATTTCAAAAATTCGTTAAAACAATTTTCTATAGAATTTGATATAACGAATTCTACAATTCGTTATAACGGATTCTCGAATTTGTTATAACGAATTCTTGAATTTGTTATAACGAATTAAATTCGTTATAACAAATTCAAAAATCTGTTATAACGAATTCAAAAGTTTGTTATAACGAATTAAATTCGTTATAACAAATTCCAGAATTCGTTATAACGAATTCAAAAATATTTTTGATAGGTTCTATATGGGCTTCCGTAGTGCAACAATTCTATAACAAAATTACAATCCTAATTCCATAAATTTAGGAGTAGTTCGCGTTACATCGCTTCGGACAGACGGACAGACGAAGGCGAAAACAATATCCCCGAACTTTCTTCAGCGGGGATAATTACACGACTCCCAGGTGATTAGATATAAATATACCCCCGGATAAGAAAAAGAACTTCTATTACGTTAGCACGTGTGATCCTTCATATAGTACCGTTATAATAAAATTTTAAACTTGGGTAAGACACTTCCATTTAATTTCTTTTACCTTTTCTTTAAATAATATCGGTCAATGAATATTCATAGTGTAATTGATATAACTAAAGCATCATACCATCCAAAAGATAGCGGATTCGATACGATTCATGCAATCCTGTTACAAATAAAATGTAAAATGTAATTTTATGAAGACAAAACGTTGTCTGATTGTCTGAATTATATTGTTTTTGTCAATTTTTGTCAGTCTTATTATGATGCAATTTTTAATATCAGCTGACGATTATCAAATCCAAGAAAACAAAGAAGAAAATTTAGTATTGTCAGATACTTGGAATCGATATTGGTCTTTAGCCGTATCAAATATTGCTAATGTACATGTATATATGTATGGATCCGCGCTTTTGAAAACATAGTAAATAAACTGTTATGACGAAATTGTTAATAAACGAAGAATTTATCATAGAAATCCAAAATCGTAATCTATAATTTTAGTCCATGCTGACATATACGGACATCATTTGTTTATAATCATTTTGAGTAAAAAAAAATATGCAAGCCCCTACAATACGTTCATTATGCCTAGACGAGGATATATTTCATATTTACCGTCCTGTAATAAACTGAGATCTGGTGTAATTCACCAATACAAGATACCCTTTTGTTTATTAAAATGTATATCATCCTTCATAGCAGCCGTTTTATTTTCGGGAGGTGAGGCTTTGAATGTTTTCCATATGAAACATTGTCGGTTTTTGTCGGGCAATGGATGACAGCGATTGTAAGAAAACTTTGCCAGTTAAGTTTATGTTTGTTGACGATCCTGCATCCATGGGTCGAAGGGTACAAAAGCATGGATGTAGCGTTGCGTTGCTCGACAATTAGCAATAAATTCCGCTCAAACCGGTGCTAGGGGCCGTCTTGAACTTGCTATGAGGTATGAGTAAAGCTCATTGTTGAAGGCCTCATGGTGACTTCAAGGTGAAGAACAACAATAACGGCGTTGTTCCATTGCTTAGTATTACCATGTATTTGTAGAGACTTTGTCTCATTTGCATTTACTCCATAATACCTCATTGTTAATTTTAGAATGGAGTTGGTCTGTCCTGCAGTGTGAAGTCCGTACAAAGATTCCCCGTGAGAGATATGTATGCTCTATATACATTTCAGTTTTGGTGTATTTGTTCTTGAGAGAATCTCTCATATGGATGCACTATCATACTTTCACATTTTGGCCTTTTTTAATTTTTTGTAATTATGTCACCTCAGACTTTGTCGGGGTGACATGTTGTTATTCTACGTTTCTTCTGGTTATTATTATTATTATTATTATTATTATTATTCTTCTTCCAATAATTTTTGTCCGAGCGATTATTCGGAAGTGGCTGGACCAATTGATTTCAAACTTTGCACAAAGTTAGATCACCATCTGAAGTTGTATGCTGTGCCTTTAAAATTTTCAAAATGGCCGCCATTTCCAAGATGGCCGCCGAAATACGTCAAAATTTCAACATTGTCGGATTTCAACGAAAACTGATTTCTAGGTAGATTTTGACGATGCGAACAATGTGGAATCAACGAATGGGGAGTCTGGGGTGACATCGGCTATTGCTTGCAATTGCAAATCTAGTTAGAATTGCTATTCTGACCACCTGTTTACTGTGCCCACGTCTCTTTTTTTTTTATTATGCCACGTTTTCTTACTATTGACTCGATGAGTGTCCTGTGGTTGTTTATATGGTGTGATCGTCTTCAATTGTCTTTTTGATGGATAATGGATGGCAGCGATTGTAAGAAAACTTTGCCAGTTAAGTTTATGTTTGTTGACGATCCCACATCCATGGATCAAAGGGTAAAAAAGCATGGATGTGGCGTTACTCGACAATTAGCAATGAATTCCGCTCAAATCGGTGCTAGGGATCGTCTTGAACTTGCTATGAGGTATGAGTAAAGCTCATTGTTGAAGGCCTCATGATGACTTCAAGATGAAGAGCAACAATAAAAGCGTTGTTTTATTGCTTAGTATTACCATGTATTTGTAGAGACTTTGTCTCATTTGCATTTACTCCATATCCCTTCATTGTTAATTTTGTAAATATATTCGAATATAATATTGCAATTTACGGTAAAAACTGTATCACATATCTCTTTCTTAAAGGTATTATCACGGGGGAATTATTTTTTTCTTTCTGAAAGTACTGACTCGCAATATTTTTCCCGAATTATCCGTAGCCCAGCACCCCGATTAAGTCAAGTAGTTTATGTAAATTGTACGGCAACATTATGGATTTGTTATCAGTAACAAAATGCCTAAATTACTGTTTATTTAGTTTCTGCATATGTCCATTTCGACAACTTATGTCCTTTCGCTGCAGATCAAATCAAAATATTTGAAAATCCATATATCAAAATATGTGTAAAAGTTAATTAGAACATATTACAATAGGATTTAAATTTAAGACAAACCAAAATCAGCTGAAGACAGAGCTATGCAAGAGAGAGATACTTTATAATAAAAGATAGGTATATAGACTTATTCACAAATTACTGGTATTATTCTGCATTTATAAAAAAATATATCAATGCTTACCGATTCTTCATCATATGTAGTTGGATTGTAATGCCGCTGGATTGATTCTAAATGTCTCATTTTTTCACTCGTCAAAGCAATAGAGTCTTTCCGAAGATGTGCAGCAAAGTTTTTATTAACAAGATCGAATTCTTCTCCGTCAAATATTAAACTTGGTCTCTTAGTTATGTATACTTTTTCGTCCGATGTAAAATCATCATTTGAATTCACTCTTTTGCAGAAACCATTTTGTAAACCGTTTTCTGCACCCTTTTGAAATCTTTCACCATTAGTTTTTTTACACTCATTTTTTATAAATCTTCCACTTTCAGTAGCTTTTGGGGATTCTAAATCTTCTCCATCATCATTGTTATATTCATTTGCATTATACATTTGAGATTCTTGTTCGTAGTAATGTGCAGTTTCCATGCTAACTTTTCTCTTTTGAAGTTTATCTGTCATCTCGTCGTGCATATATCCATAATTTATATGTCCAGTCGGCACAATATGTCTGTACATATGAGATTCAAAACTGGAACGTTTTTTTGGATTTTTCAATATGGTTCTTGGGGAAGCGGAAGGGGAAACGTCCAACGCTAAGGGGGATAATCCGTTTGGATCATTCTTTTGTATTTGATGTTCAAAACTTACTTTTCTGTTTGGATATTTAACGATTAATTTATTTTTATCTTGATAGGTTTTTGCACCTGAAAAATCCTCACTGTGTAAGCCAGTCCTTTTCAACCGTTTTGGACCCTCCTCATAGTAAATATCTGAATTGTTTGTGGGTGAGGGCGATGCATCATTGTCCGACTCTGATCTGTATGACAATGCTGAACCAATGAAAAACTTCGCCTTATTTGGTGGTTTTTCTTCATACATATCTTTATTATCATCAAGCCTGTTATCCGGAGAATGTTCTCTGCTGTGCGGAACTTTTTCTTCGTTATCACGGTTATATTCTCTCTTAATATCCTTAATTTGTTCTCCATTTTCATCAAAAGTATCTGGGTAAGCATGTTGTTGGTCCTCTCCAATTTTGCTTGAATCGGTTGTGTCATGCGGCGATATATCTACATCATCGTCCGAGTTATTTGAGCTGCTGGACAAAATACGTTCTACGACTGTATAATCATTCACGACGCCCGAACGACGTGATCTCGAAGGACGTCTCGATGGAGTTTCATCTACAAATTTAGTATTTTTCAAAATTTCTTCTTCGTCGGTTTCAACACTATCATCGCCATTCTCACAGTTAGCCTTTCCTCCATTTTGTATAGTCGCGCTACTTGCAATATTTTCACCTCTTGGAAGCTTAATTCCACTTTCACAAAATCTGTCACTATTTTCATTAATATCTAATTTTTCACCATTGAGTTCAATTTGTATTTTGGTAGCACTGTCGTCGCTTACACATTCCTCTTCAACATCATTATTATTATTTACATGATCATTTTCATTCGATTCATTATCGTTATTCTTATCGATATGTTTGTTTGTTTTGTTTTCGTTTTTAAAGTGATCTTCATTTTGTCGATTATCGACATCATCTGGCTTCTTTGATTGGTGTGTAATATCGTTCGGAAGTTTTGTCCCTTCGTCTTCGGAACTCACTATATTGTCTTGGTCCATCCCTTCTGCTTTCTATCTATAAATAAAATAGAAAATAAATGCAAATATATAACTTTAACTTATTTCATGAAAGTAAAAACCCACAACTATTTGAACAGTGTTTCTTGTTTGATTCATCCCGCAAATGATCACTACTACGTTGTAAATGGTGATTGCCTTTTCGCCATTTTGCAGCCCATATATTTTGGATAAAGTGACTCTATTTTCATATTTTGGCATATGAAATTGAGTTTTCAACCAGTTATATTGTAAGCCCAGCTCGTAATATTTTGGTGTAAGGATTTTATCCGATGTATTGCTCCCTTTAGTGCCCAGTACATTGGCGGTTACGCTCTACAAAGTGGGTTGTCGTTGTCCTGGTCGTCTCCAGCTGTATTACATTTTTTTGAAAAACCGAAGTAACTACAAATTTAGTTGTTCCTGTTGATGTGCATTTAGAAAAGTTATGTCTCTTCAGTGCAGTTCAATTAAACAAATGCAAAACAAAAACCGTAAGACAACAAATAACCAATATGATCTACATGGAAAGCCAAAGTTATCTAAGGACAGACCTTTTA
The DNA here is from genome assembly GCA_002080025.1 of Modiolus philippinarum. Classification (NCBI taxonomy): domain Eukaryota; kingdom Metazoa; phylum Mollusca; class Bivalvia; order Mytilida; family Modiolidae; genus Modiolus; species Modiolus philippinarum. The sequence continues at coordinate 30,745 of MJUU01074253.1, forward strand.
ACGAGGCAAATACTCCAGGCCAAAACAAAATTTGACAGATTCAGATATTGCAATTTTTAAATTAAAATCTGTTTGCGGGCTGGCAGCAAAGCAGATTACTGGGTTGCTGAATCCTCTCGATGACTTATGGTCCACCAGCAGAGGCTTCGAGTAAATAATAAATAACTAAATACCCAAGTTACTGTGAGTTTAGTTTCTTCAGATGGCTATTTCTACAATTCAAAACTTTTCAGTATATTTACCAACCCAGTAGTCAGTCATTTGGAATCCGAATTTATATATATTTGCAAACTTGAATCGCTTAAACCGGTGCTAAGGGCCGTCTTGAACTTACTATGAGGTATGAGCAAAGCTCATTGTTTAAGGCCGCATTGTGACTTCAAGATAAAGAATAACAATAAAAGCGTTGTTCCTTTGCTTGTTTTTACTATGTATTTGTAGAGACGTTGTCTCGTGTGCATTTTCTCCATATCCTTTCATTCATTATTTGCTATATCTAATTCTTTGAAAATATGTTCAAAATTAAGGAATAAGCAGATTTTTGCTTTCAATTTAGACTCTGTTTGTTATTTGTTCCTTGTCAGCGTTTATACAATTTAGTTTGATTTGGTCTGCACTGAGGAGACATAAGCTGTCGAAATGCTTATCTGAATTTTACAGCAACGTCGGTACTTAGTTAGAATTGTTTCTCGTTATTGAAAAAGATCAACATTAAACTAGAATTTATGACTAACGTGATGATTCCAAATTACGTTATTATTCTAATTCTGAAAAGAAACACCCCTTTTGTTCCTGCTTTTGTCGTATATGTATATGAAAACATTGATTCTAGAAAACATTGATAAGTTTTATATCTTTTGATTAATTCTTTTGTCTTTAACAATAAAAAATGCTTAAATCAATCAAACAACAACCATAGAAACCAAAGTTGTGGTTATAACAAAAATCAAAGTCTAGAGGCATGGCAAAACCCCGAAAATACTGAAAAACCGAGACTTTATAACTACAAAGCACGGGAATAAAAATACATCATTCAGAACTAAGGCTCTTATATTGTATGAACTTCCATAAAACAAAAGCTGAAAAAACACAGCTTTTGTGATAGTTTTTACTCTATTCATATAAAATAATATCTCTGAATAAACTAAATGTTCCACAATAACGAATCAACATTGAAACACGGGTGTGGTATTTATATTGCTGCTACCAAGGGAAAGTTCATAGTTGAACTGGTATGATATACTAGAGGTCTTCCTTATATGAGGACTTCACAAATAGATATTTTCCTAAACAGAAAACTTTTACTTTAGTTATGTGAAAAGAAAGCTTGAAATATTCAGTCCGTAAAGACTATTGTCGCCATTGCCAGTTGGTTCACCAGCATATAGTAACAGTTCCGCAACTTGCGACTAGCGTATTTAGATTTAGCACTCAGTCTGGTGGCTTGAATTATTCCGGCTACACTTTAAACTTTGGACACATCATTTCTCAAATGCCTAACAGGAGAAGGGCCCGGTCTAATTTTTGAAGTTTGATAAAGGCAATAATAAAGAAAAATATCTTAGATCATCATCTTCTATCGCTCCATCTTTTCTCAGCATGCCTCACAAAATTCTCGTTTTAACTCTTTTTGAAAGATACATTAATGATGTTTTTGGTTTGTCCTCTGACAGTGAAGATGCACTTAAGTCTTTCATTAATTATGTTTCCTCGTACCATCCGGCCATCAAATACACTTTTAATATCACCAAAGATAGTCTCTCTTTCCTCGACATCAATTGTAACATAAAGGATGGGCAAATTTCCACCTCAGTGTTTTATAAACCGACAGACGCCCCCTGTTATTTAAATTATAGATCCTGTCACCAAAAGTAATGCAAGGATGCCATTCCAAAGTCTTAATTCTTGCGACTTCGTCGTATCAGTAGTGAAGAGCAGAAATTCAGGACTCAGTGTAACAGAATGAAATCCTTTTTTGTTAAGAGAGGCTACCCCAGCAAAGTTTTGGATTGAGATATGAATTCAGTTCTCAAGTGATCAGATCCGAGGCTATGGAAAAGAGGGTGAGAAATACCGACGACCAAGTTCCGTTGGTCCAAACATACCACCATCACAACGAAGCTATCAAAAACATTTTGATACGCAACTTCAAATCTATAGTTCTCGAGGACGAACATATGTCGGCAGTTTTCCAGGATTCGCCTCCTATTGCAGCCTTTAGAAAAGGGAAGAGTCTAAAACAGCACCTTGTAACTAGTTCTTTCCAGAGTGCTACTCCTAAAACTCCCTGTAAATATAAGGGCACTAGACAATGTAGGCGATCTCGCTGTTTGACTTGCCCTTTTACTTGGTAAAACTGATGAAGTAGTAGGACAGGCTAACGTTTTCAAACTAAAATATGGTTTCACGTGTACTACTGAAAATGTAGTGTATTCTGTGGACTGTAAACGTTGTAGGATGATCTATGTGGGTGTGACCTGCCGTAGATTGGGTGAACGCTTTGTCGAACATAAACAGAGCGTCGCCAATGGTAAGGATTGCCCAGTTGGTGAACATTTTCGGCGAGCTAACCACAGCATACTGGACATGCAACTCTCCTTATACAAACTAGTACAGGGGAGAAATAACGACAGTTCCTTGAACAAAAAATCATCAATTTTCTTGGAACTGCTCCACCCTTTGGCATGAATGTTAAGAAGCAGTCTATTTTATAATATCATTTATGTATTGAAATTTAATATTTACATA
>MJUU01074254.1:3654-15266 GCA_002080025.1 Modiolus philippinarum
TGACGAGAAGACAAAAGACAGGAGTTTAGAAGGAGTTTTATAGGTGATACTAGAGGAATATTGTTATGTTCATTGAAGAATTGCAAATAAAATACGTTAATCATCCGGGAAATCCGCCATAATATACACATTTAAAACATAAACATATATAATTTATTTAATTTTCATGGACATACAGTCAAATTTCTATGGCTGAAACATCCAAGAGATCCAAAAAAACCAGTCCAAGCTAGAGGCGTCTTTGACCTATTGAGGTTGAACTGTGTTTAAATTCAAACAAATGGACCATAAAAAGGGTTGGAGACATCCCTGGTGTTTGAGTTATTGTAGTTTGAGCCATCAATGTACAACTGTAATCAGTAGAAACAAATAAAAGTTGACACTCCATCATGGTAACGGAATTTTTAGAATTTATATACCAAGTTGAGTATTGATGTATTTATGTGTTATGTTTTTACAGGAAAAGTTAGAACGTAAAATTGATGAAAACCATTATGTAACAGATGCCAGACTACAGAAATGTGAGGAAGCTGTGATGGAAGAAAGGGCAAGGATTAGTGAAATACAACACGTAAGTGTGCAGGGTTACAGGAAAAAAATCAAAGCATATAGAGCAATTACTTGTGCAAAAACGTAAAAATTACATGGCATGGTATAAAGAATTGAATTTGTGAACAGTTGTACAAGAATGGCAGTCTTTGTTATAAAATTTGCCAAAAGCTTTTAAAAATAGATTATTTAAATATTCCTTTGCATTTGAAAATTACTTATATATTTAAGACGAAAAGGACTTGTATTCACTTTGAAAATTTAGAAAATCAAATCATAAACTTCCAACAGAAACTGGGCATTTGAATAATATTGAGAGAGAAAATAAAGTGTGCACAAACTTTAAAATTGGATACATCGGGGATGAATTTTACTCTGTTATGCAATGTACTTTTTTAGGTGAATACAGAAACGGATTTCTATTTTCACTTCAACTCAGACATCTTTTATCATAGAGTAAATGTAGGTCAGATAAAAATGAAATATTGAGATAATGTAGGTCAAAGAGATATCTTGTACATGTACCAAATGGAGTTAATGTGGAATATATTGAGTTAAGGTATATATCATTTTTTATAATAGAGAGGGGGCGAAAGGGGGTCTCATCCCAATTTCCTGTCATTAAAATGAGCAAATCCGAACATTTTTAGCGAAATGCCCTGTTCTAGGATGATTGTATTTAAGAAGCCAATTTTTGCCAATCTCCATAAATTGTACCATAAAATTCCGATTTCTCGGGTCTAAAAACACCCTTTCACGTGTCCTGATGGCATTTCATCCCGAATTCCCGGTCTTAAAAAAGGGCAATCCTGAACTACCGAAGTTAAAAATGGCCAATCCTGGTGTCCCGAAAATGGTCTCTCCCCCTCTCATAATACAGAGTAAATACACATCTTGTACTATACAGTCTACCGGTAAATGAAAAGTATATATGGAGATAAAGTAGCCTACAAAGTAATCTGTAATGTAATTGATTACTTTTGAGATGTCATTGTAATGTAATTGATTACATTTGTAAAAAGAAGAATTGTAATTGTAATGTAATCATGAAAATCTGAATGTAATCTGTAATGTAATCAATTACATTTGAATGTAATCGACCCCATGTCTGAATTGGGTTAAATGCTATATATAGACCAGAATATTTTGTTCAAGACTACTGGGAAGAATCAAGTGTTCTATTGAACTCAGCTGTTTGCCTAATGCAGCAGGACGCTAGATTATTCCCAGTAAAAAATAAATCAGATATGTTAATTTTGTATGGTAATTTTTTTCAGGATATTGAAAACAAATTGATGGCAAAATTAGATTATAGTATCCGAAATCAACAAGAAGAATTTTCCAAGTTAAAACGAGAGGCAAGGGAAGGATTTTCTACTGTACATGAAAGTATTACTAACATGAAAACGGTCATGGAAGGCAAGAGAAAAATACTGGAAGATCAACTTAGGAAGGAAATCAGTCAGATTAGAAAGATGGTCGTACTGGTCTGATAGAATAGTAATGGTTAATTGTATCATCTTATCATCACCATTGTCAGAAACTACACAATGCTAATTCATTTCATTTGCACTGTCTACCTAAAACAATTATCTATGTGAAATAGTATGTAATTGTTTAATTCCCCCTGAGACTGTACCCCTCAAATCAACAGTTGATAGACATAAAATGTAAAATACATGTATATTAATTAAGTCTTAGAATATTATCATCTATCATTGTAATGAAGAGACTATTGGATTTTACTGGTTAAAAACATATAATTTAATAGGGCTTTATCCTCTAACCAACAAACATTTCTTTGTCAACTTTCTTTGTAATGAAGAAATCATTGGTTAAAAACTTACAATTAACAGAGTTTTCTCATAAAAAAATCAAAATAATATTTCCACCCATCTGTGATATTTTGTAAACATTTTTTTACCCACAAACATACTGGTGACATTCCATTTATTTATTTATCATTATTTATCATTCAATAATATTATGTACATTTGTATTGGTTTCACTATAGAACATTACATAAATGGAGATTTAGTTTATAATTCTAATCTAACAAAATTAAACTCTGAAATTAACTATCCTTCTTAAATACTAGATCCATTATTCGATGCATAAAAAGTGTAGATCTGGAGGAAAGGGAAGAAAAAGGCCTTTTGTTATTTCCATATTTATACCTTGTTCATTTCCCTTCCTTATTTTTTTCTGGAGGGTATCATATGTGTGGCACATATGCAAGCCTAGTGCTGGGGCATGCCATCTTCAAGATAACTTAAAAACTGTTTCTGGTATGAATGATTCAGAAATATTAATTCACTATCAAGTTTTCAAGACTATACATTTGTTTTCTGGGTATAGTATTCACAGAAATGTATCAGTTGTGAAAATGCTTTATTGATCAAAGATACCGTATATTTTTAGTCCCCTAACGGCTTCACCAAATGGGACTTTAAGTTTGGACTCAATCAGTCTGTCAGTCCGCCAGACTCAAGTTTTCTGGGCTTATTTCCCTATACTATAAGAGATATTTGTCTAATATTTGGTATGTGAGTGGAACACCAGGAGTTACACATCAAGTTTTAGTTGGTTCTGGTCCAATGGTTTTTGTAAGAATTATTGGCCTTGGACTTCAAAAATTTTGGGAAAATAGTAATTTTCCTGACTTCTTTTTTTAAACCTTTCCAGATATGAAGCTAATATTTGCTATTTGAGTCTGCCACTATGAGCCACAGATCAAGTTCTAGCTTTGTTTAGGCCCATTTTTACTGGTGTAACAAAAAGATTGTTTTACCGGTAGGGGATTTCTGTATTGTCTTGTAATAGGATCTGCACTTGTTCATATAAAAAACATCCACATTGTAAGGTGATGTGTTAGTTTGCTGAAGAATATTTGTAGATATGGAAAATAAATATGATGTAAATACAAATAGAAATTCTCTCTTTAATATTTTATTATAGACATGTATTAAATCAAATTCATGTAAATGTGCCAAATTATTTATCAGGATAAATAGATATTAGTGTATTTTTGTGTAAGTCTGTAGTAAAGACTTCTTACAAAATTTAAGCTCAATTTTAATGAAATTTTATGCTGTACTTCATCCTAGTTTAAAATTAAAATGAATGTTTTTTTTAATAACCAAAATATTGGTTAAAAATTACATTTAATAATAGGAAAAATTCTTAAGATGATAAGGGATTGTTAGTGATAAATATTTTAAAAGTGTCTAAAACGAGACACCAGTTTCACAAAATCTGGTTTGTGTCATTTTTTCAGTATAGTTATCTCCCTTTGCAGTGAAACATTGGATGTGAAATTTGATTTTTGTTATTTAGAGTAGAACAATTATTTGCTGTAACAAACTTTTTGATTTAAGCTACTCTAATAATAGTGCTCCTTCCATGGAATGTGATAATTTACTCAAATTTAGGAGAACCCATTCCATGAAACATAGATTAAAGAGCAATATGCACATGTACAATAATAGATTATAGGTGTTGATATATAGTGTAGTATGTAGTAATCTAGGAGTCTTAATTTCCAAAAATCATAAATTCTCTACATAATAAGATCCTGTAATATTTGGTTTTGGAAATAGGAATTTTAGATGAATTATAGCATTATTAACTTTAAAGTAGAATATAATTTCTATCCAGTTTTGGCATTTCCTGGCTGAAGTGGAAATATTTATGACTCCTTTCTAGCAATAGTACTAGTGTTGTTAAATATCCTACCCATTGAAATACAATCCTTTTTGTTTTACATTTTGATCCTTTGTACTTCTACAACTTAAATATGTTTATTATGAAATTTCGAACATCTTGTTTAAAACATTTTTGCTTACAAACATTTGGAAAATTTGGCCCTGACCATGCTGTAGTATACATGGCAAAACATGAAGAAAAAAATAAAGAGTACCTTTGGCTAACCTTTTAATAGTTACCATTGACTTAAATTAAAACTTGATGAACTTTCCTTTGTAGACATGTTGAAGTTGCAACAGGCTGAATTTGTTATACAGTAGAACTTCAATGGCTCGAACTGCAATGGCTCGAACACCATGGATGTCTCCAACCCATTTTCTGGTCCCTTTGTTCAAGTTTAAACATAGCTCCACCTCGAAAGCTCGAACATCCCTCTTGCTCCAACTGTTTTAATTGGTCCCTTTGGTGTTCGAGCCAAAGAAGTTCGACTGTAGTTGATAAAATTTATTGCAAAATTGTTATTTCTTATGTTTTAATCAGACAGGAAAATGTGTTGTAATAAAATTACTGCATTTCTTGCAACTGTTTCAATTGTGTTTGAGAGATGTGTCTATTTGAAACTAATGAGTCTTTTTCAAGTTTTCATAAAAATATTTGTTTGTTAATAATCAAAACCAGTTAGCAAAATGCAGTCTTGTTTATAGTTAAAACCAATTGTCAAATCTGTCCATGTAAATAGTCAAAACCTAATTTCAAATCCATTCATGTAGATATTGGTAACCAAATGTCAAATCTATCCACATGAATGGTCAGAACGAATTGTCAAATCCGTCTGTGTAAATAGTCAGAACCAAATGTCAAATCCGTCCATGTAAATAGTCAGAACCAAATGTCAAATCCGTCCATGTAAATAGTCAGAATTGGTGGTCAAAACCCGTCCATTGTCTTCCCTTGTTATATGTCAGTAGTTGTTTTATATTTATATTGATTTTTATTTTTATGCAAGCATTACACATTCCAAATTATATTTATTTATTGTTTATGTGACTTGAACAATATTGTTGTTACAATGTTATTATATTTTTATTTACACCACAAATGACTCTCTGTGATAAATGTGTTATGAATTATTTTATTGGTGTAATTTTGGGGCAAATCGTCACACAATTTACTTGTGTTTTATCAGGTAAAACTGAGTGAAAGCACTCTATGTATACCTATTTCAAAGTATGTATTTCACTCTAAAGGTTGTTGCCATGGTTGATCTCTGCTATTTGGTCAGATATGTGGACTCCTCTGCCTTTCTCCAGATCTAATAGAAATTGAATGCTTTTCAATGCAGCTACACCTAATTGCAAAAATTGTGAAGTTTTCTTTATTTCAGGATTTTGGCAATTTCTGCTATTTCACCCTTGTAAACTTTTTACATTTACAAGCCTTCCTCAGCAACAGTATAGATAAAAACAAAAAAAAAATTGCAATGACAACCAAACTCAAAGGTTCCCTCGATATTCTCATGGTTATTGAATTAATTTATGGTAAAACCCAAAATTCATGTAAAGTATTAATTTCTATGTTGTCATTTTTTCTTTAAAGCACATTTTTTCCCAACAGTCTTTGTTTATGCAAAGGCACTTATAGTTTAAGGGTGAGGCTCTATAAAAATTTCCCACTTTTTGAGAAACTTGTATGTTTTGATGACATTAAGTGTGTTGTTTCTTAGATTACTCAAAAGATGAGACAAGAATAAAATCATCTTATTAATTTATAATCATTTATTTGAATCTTGAGTAATGTTTCACAAGTAAATTCAACATGATGTGGAAAATAGAAGTTTATTGTTGTTTTACATTGTTACACTTGGGGCTAAACAAAAACAAGTTTAAATTTTAAGAACCTTTTATCTGCATCTGAACTGCATATAATTTGTATTGAACTTTGTGTTTTAAAAATTGAACTTTGTGTTTTAAAAGTGACTCAAAGTTATGTTTTCTTTGTAATATAATGTAATTTCTGTACAACTTACTGCCATTCTATCCATGGGGACACAAATAAAACTGTCAGTGTTGATGATATATCTTCAATAAACTTATTATGTTGAAGTTCTGAATTTTATTTAAACTTGCCTTTCTTCCTATGCTTTATTTACCTTGAATAATAACACAATTATTTATGCCCTGCCACAATTGTGGAAGGGGCATATATAGATTTACCTTGTCCTGATGTTTTTTGCAAGTATGTACGTCCCAATGTTAAGTTTTGTGTTTAGGTTCATATATCAGTAATCTCTTGAAATATTTTAATAATATTTTGTGTTTTTTACCTTTTAATCGTGGCCAACTATTCCATTTTATTTTGTTTAATAATATTATATCAGTACATGCATCTTTGTGTGTACTACAAGATTCACCACCAATTAGGGATCCATGACCAGACATACATTTTAGGCTTGAGTGAATTTTGCTACATTGATTAGTGCTTTGACCTAATTTATACACTTCAGTGATTTTTGTTACATTTTGCATTTAAGTCCATTTCTCAACAAATACACATCATACAACAGTGATGTTTCATCAAATTCCCTTGATGTCTACTACCTTAATCATTGACAATAAAGTGGCTTTGACCTATATTTTATGCTTGAGTGACTTTTGTTAAATTTTACGCTTATGTCTATTTCTCAACAACTAAACGTGATATCACAATGATCTTGCATCATATCTAAATACCCATGTAGGAGTTGATGCCCTTTGTTGGTCAAATTGTTGTAATTTTATGAATTTTGGCTTATATTTCTAAAACTATTTGATGGAGACGTTAAATTATTTAATGCAAAACAAAAGCATGCCAAGGATTACATTTTATCTGCCTGACTAGAGTTGTCTGTCATGCCCGCACCTCATCCAAGATGGCTGCAAGCAGTCATTTTATGCACTTTGCCTCATATTTCTAAAACTATTTGAATTAAAGGTTAAGCTAATAATGCAAAAATGTTCAGCATGTCAAGGACTACATTTTATCTTCATGACTGGAGTTGTCCAATGTGACGGCACCTCATCCAAGATGGCTGTGGGCAGAGAACTTAAAACAATTTAACTTTTGACCCTATGGGGACACATTCAAAGATCTTCTCTGAAACTGCTTTGCCAATCAGAACCATACTGAGTCACAAAAGTTCTTTTGAGGTCCCTTAGAAAAATGTCTGGCAAAGCCATGCCTGGTCCATGATGACCTTTAAACACTGCACTAAATGGGAAAGTATTGAAAGATCTTGTAGTCTGGAGCCACATTGGTTATTGGAACCAAACTTACTTACAGTAGTCTTTTTCTGGCCCCTTTTTAAAATTTCTACAGCAAGCCTGTACCTCTAACAAGATGGCTGCCAGTGGAGAACTTAGGTTTCACATTGAAACCTATTTGAAAACACATTCATAGACCATCTTCTCTAAAACTGATTGGCCACATGGAAGTAAACTTGGTCACAATAGTCCTTGGGTAGTCCTCCTTAAAAACAAAATGTGTCTGACAAGTCTACAGCTCATCCAAGATGGGTGCCAGCTGGGAACTTAGTTTAACATTGATTCTTTTGGAAAACACATTCAAAGATCTTCTATGAAACTACCTGGCCAATTGAAACCAAACTTGATCACAGCTGTCCTTAGTTGGCTGTCTTTGAAAAATTGTGTCTGGCAAGTATATTTTAACTCCAAGATGGCTGCCAGTAGGAGACATAGTTTAACATTGGATCAAATTGGAAAACATTCAAAAGTATGTCCTCTGAAGCAATAAAGCCTATTGGAACTAAACTTAGTCACAATAGTCCTCTTCTGTTCTCTTTAAAAGAAATGTGTCCAGAAAGTGTGTACCTCATCCAAGATAGCTGTCAGTTTGGGAACTTAGTTTAACACTGAATGATATTGGAAAACACTTCAAAAAACTTCTCTGAAATTACAACTAATTTTGGTCACAACAGTCCTATAAAAAAATGTGTCTGACAAGTCTGCACCTCCCCAAGATGGACCTCAGTTTAAGGGAGTACAAGTGTCAGAAATTTTGTAATTAGAATTAAAATTCTGACCTTTTTTAAAGAGCACTACTAATGGAACAACTGTAGCAAAATTTTTTGAAAATCGATATAAGAATATTTTAGCTTTAGCTTTAAGATGTCAAAATTTTGGCAGGAAACAGTTCTCTCTAGAGTTTTCCTTCAATTTGCATTAGCTGTTTATATACCTTGAAATATATGAAAATATAATTGGACGTTGATAACATCTTATACACTGTCTGTTTTATGCATTTTAAAGTGACCTATGACCAAAAAAATGTGATCCATATGCCAAAAATAGTAATGGTGCATTACATGATACCCTGCCACGTTACACAAAATTTATAAGGTAAAGGGGCATAACTAAAGAACTATGTGTACTGCTGAACCCAAAATTATACTTGGCCTGTGTTTTGTGGTAAACAATTTATATACCAAGTTTGAATACAGTATGTTATTTCATTCACAGGTTATGAGTAGGAAACCCTAAAATTTGCAAAATTTCAAAGTTTCAAGGGGTATAACCAGAACCCCTTGGACCTCTGAACCCAAAATAAAACTAGACCTGAGTTTTGTAGAAAACAACTTCCATACCGAGTTTGAAGACCTTGTGTAATTTCGTTCACAAGTTATAAGTCGGAAACCCTAAAATTCGCCAAATTTCAAAGTTTCAAGGGCTTAACTCCAGAATCCCATAGGCTGAACCCAAAATCACACTTGACCTGATTTTTGTGGTAAACAACTTGCATACCAAGTTGGAAGACCATGTGTCATTTCTTTCTCAAGTTATCGGTCGGAAACCCTAAAATTTGCCAAATTTCAAAGTTTCAAGGGGCATAACCCCTTAGACCTCTCAACCCAAACTCAAACAAGACCTGAGTTTTGTGGTAGACAACTGGCATACCAAGTTTGAAGACCTTTATTTATTTCTTAAACAAGTTATTAGTCGGAAACCCTAAAATTCACAAAATTTCAAAGTTTCAAGGGGCATAACTCTAGAACCCCTTGGACCTCTGAACCTAAAACCGAACTTGACCCGAGTTTTGTAGTAAACAACTTGCCTACCAAGTTTGAAGACCTTGTTGTGTTATTTTGTTCACAAGTTATCAGTCGGAAAACTACGGGGGACGGACGGACGGACAGACAGACACACACACACACACACAACTGAGGGTATCACATAATACCTTGCCTCTATGTGTGGCAGGGTATAAAAATTTAACCGTGTTGAAATAGATAAAACCCGAGGCTATGGAATGCTTCTGAAATCTGACACTTATACTCTCTTAACTATGTACCCTATAGAAAACATTAAGGTCTTCCCCTCTGAATCTACTTTTGCATTTAGTACCAGACTTGGTCATGACTGTCCTAAGTTGGCTGTATTTGAAAATTGTGTCCGGCAAGTCCGTGTCATATCCAAGATGGCTGCCATCGGGGAACATAGTATGACATTGGACTTGAACTTTCAAAGATCTTCTCCTCTGCAGCCAGAGAGCCAATTAGAAGCAAACTTGGTCACAATAATCCTTAGTTGGTCCCTTTCAGGATCTCGATCTGTATCTCATCCAACAATAAGAACTTACTTTAACATTGATCCATACGAGCAAACCCATTCAAAGAACCTACTTTCCTACTTTTGGCAAATCTGTGTCATGTTCAAACAGCCACCATCTACTGGGAAGTCCTGGCCTTTTCCAGAAATTACAGGACAATTTTTTGTTTCTTCATGCATGGTTATTCTTTGGGGTAAGATATGCTAATGAAAGTTCAACATGCAAACATATATATATATACCATATGAAAGTAGAACAAAATGACCGGACTGAGGTGTTTTATTGTGGCAAATGCCTTCCCGAAATTTTTTAGAGGTGGGACAACTCCAAAAAGGTCAAGGCATTTAGCATTAATTCTTTTGCCATATTGTTTCCATTCATAGCATTAATTCTAAATAATATATTTTCTTTATTTACCTTGCACATCGTTAAAGGAAATGACCTCCTATTACCTGATGGGACAGTTAAAACAAAATCTGCTCGTAGTGCGTCAACATGTTTTGCTAGGCGTGTATGCAGTATGAGATAAGGGACTCGAAATATCTTGCCAGGTGCGTGTCCAAAACAAAATATGGGACACAAAATATCTTGCTAGGTTGGTATGCAATCTGAGATAGATACCAACTGTATAACGTTCGATTGCATTTTTCTCTTATGGAGACAAGCCTAGTTAAATTATCTAATACCACAGGGCTAAACATGATCCAAACAGAAATGAACAAGGAGTTGCATCCTTGAAATACTAAGGATACATCCACCCTATCGTTGAATAGAAGATTGACAATTTAAAGTTCTTACAACTTATCATATAGAATCTGCATACCATGCTTGAATTGAATCCCCTCTGTAGAAGCTGGAAAAAATGCAATAAAAATGAATGTTTAACTACAATTTTGTTACTTCATCTACATTGAAGCACCAAGATGTCCGATAGTTTGCCTCAGTAGTTTCATAAAATTCATCATATAAAGTCTGCAAATCAATCCCTTCACTAAAAGCTTCTAAAATGCGACGAATCATTCAAGTTTTTAACTATGTCAAAATTCTTTTAAACAAAAAGTACAAGACCTACAAGACTAATAATGGGAAGTTTCATGCAGATAATCATGTAGAGGCTGCATGCAAAGGTTGAAATCAATTCATCAAATATGAGCGTAGAAAATGCGACGAAAAATATGTGTTTCAGTGCATTTTGTATATATAACGAAATATACATTTCATCAAACAGGAAGTCTATTTATTACAGGATTGACAATAAGAGTTGTCCTACAACTAATCATATGAAGGATGTTTACCAAGTTTGAAAGCAATCTTCGAAATTTCGAAATTTCGATAATACAGAACTTCCCATCATTTGTTACGTATACAAGAAACCCAGCCGACAGTACGTCTTCAATTACAGTAAAGTTTGTAAAGATATAAACATTAACAATTCTGTGCCTGATTCATGAAATTGCAACAATTCAAACTAGATGTTGTCGGAAACGACAGCTATCCCCGCACTCCCTGTTTGACACAGAAAACAGTTGTTTTACACCCTTGGCATATTTTTTTCACTTTATTTTAAATCTACCTATTTTTAGTCATTATTGTTACTAAAAGAATTCTAGGATATATGGTTGCTAGGTAGAATTCCAAAAATAAGTGGTCTTTGAGACTTTCAGGAAATTTACCAAGATTGGAATTAATATTTTTGAAATCCAGTTGATGAAAATGTTTTTCCTAAACTAAATAAACAATTTAAGTATGGTTGCTAG
>MJUU01074254.1:19511-49385 GCA_002080025.1 Modiolus philippinarum
TCAGTTAACTGCTAGTAGTCTCTTGTGATTTCATGTTTATGTCCGTATATTTAGTTCTTTCAGTTTCATTTTTTCACAATTGACTCAGTCCTGTTGCCAACTGAATTTTACTGTTGTTACGGTTGTTTTTTTTATTTATCACATCGGCTATAGGGGGAAGGTTTGGATCCAATAAAACTAGTTTAACCCCGCCGCAGCAGGTTTGCGCCTGTCCTAAGTCAGGAAATTTATTAAGCCTTTGTGCGTCTTGTCTGTTTTCTAGTTAGTTCACTTTATGTCTATGGGAGTCTAGGATGATGTTTATTTCGCTTAACTTGATTACTCTTTATTTAGGGGCCAACTCCGATCTGCCCGTTCATTGAAGATCTTATGGTGGCTTTGAGTTGTTATTGCTCCCCTTTGGGTTGTTGTCTCTTTGACACATTCCCCGTTTCCCTTCTTTTTCCTATTTACAATGGAAGCTGAAAAAAATCACGTACCTATACATTTTGTAACTAAGTACGCGTTTCGTCAAACAGGAAATCCATTCGGACTGAAAATAAGACGTTTTATACAACTAACGATGTTGAGACTTCGTGCCAAGTTTGGCATCAATCACTTCAGTAAAACTTTAGAAAAAAATGACGAAAAAAAAATCTGTTTAACTATCCATTTTTGTAAACAAGTCCACATTTCGTCAAACAGGAAATGTACGTCAGACAGGCATGACAATATTGGAGGTTTCGTACAATTGTGTAGAGTATACAGACCAAATCCGAATTAAATCCCGCCATTAGAAGCTGAGAAAAATGTGACAGACAGATTTTCAGACGAACGGACGTGCGAACAAGATATATCCCCATCTGCCACAACGAGTTTTGAGATGAACATATAATTCAATTAGGCTCGACTCATATTTTCGATTAATATCTCAGTCAGTAGTTAAAGTCGGCTTGGGTTTTAGAGAATGGTGGATTAAGAACTTTGAATAGAGACATATAAAAATGTTTCTTGTGTCTCTGTTTTGAGCTTTGGTCATTATCCCTATGATTAATATACAGCAGGAGTTTAATGCGTCGGCCTTGTTTCTTTCATACTGAAGAACAGAGGATCAGATGAAGGTAAAAGATGACCACCAGTACAAGTACCAAGATCTACAAATGTACTCATGGGAAACACTTTCATAACTGCTTTACCAACAGGCAACAAACTTATTATTCAAATGGCGTCGGACAAACTTGCTTTTGATCAAAGATTGCAAATAAAGTCACTAAGTCTTGTTAAATAATCTTTATCATAATTTTTAACCCAACTGGCAACAGCCAGTGTGAGGTTTTGCCATCACTTGGCATCTGTCGTCCGTCCTTCGTAAACTTGTCATTCAAAGACAATCTCCAAACTTGGTCAGTCACAATATTCCAGAGGTGGTGGTTCCCATTTAAAAGATGTCCAGCAAGTCCGCGCCTCATCCTATATGGCCACCATCGGGGAACTTTGTTTAACAGAAAATCCTGTGGGAAAACATATTCAAAGATCTTCTCAAATGGAGGATCCAGACTTTCTGCTAAGGAGGGGGACCGTAATTTAAAGGGGGAGGCGGGGCGGAACACAAATATCCGAACAACTCATATGAATTTTTATTATTTTCCAACCTAAAGGGAGGGGGCGGACACCCCTGTCCCCCTGGATCTGCTACTGTTCTCCTCCGAAACTACTTGGCCAGTTTGAACCAAACTTGGTCACAATGTTCCTTAGTAGCTGCTTTGAAAGAGTGTCCGGCAAGTCCGCATCATATCCAAGATGAGCTGATCCAAAATTGATTACAAGTCCGCATCATACCCAAGACAGCCGCCAGCGGGGAACAAATGGGAAAGCATTCAAAGATCTTTTCCACTGAAACAACAAAGCCAATTGGATTCGAACCTGATTACAATAGTCATATGGTGGTTCCCTTTAAAAGACGTGTCCGGCAAGTCCACACCTCATCCAAGATAGCCGCCAGTGGAGAACTTAGTTTAACATTAAAACGTTTGGGAAAACATATCAAAGGATCTCCTCTTAAAGTACTTGGCCAATTGAGACAAAACTCGATCACAGTGGTCCTTATTTGGTAACCTTTTAAAATTATGTTCAGCAAGTCTGCATCGCATCTAAGGTGACCGCAAGTGGAGAATATACCGGTAGTTTAACATCCTGTGGGAAAGCATTCAAAGATCTTCTCCAAAAATGGTAATCAAATAATCATTAACAAGATTGCTACGCGTAGCCATATATCCCCCGCCGCACAAAAAAAACAACTTTAAACCAATATCAGACTACCACTTAAAAAAAATTGTGCAGGGCCCCTTTGTAATGTAGGTAATATATATAAATAGTGAAATCCCCCTTTAAAAAATTTGGCAGGATTTCCCCTTATGATCTAGTTAATACATATTGCTGAAATAGTAAAAAAATATGAAGAAGAACACTTTTTTTTAAATTTATGATTTCTTGTTTGGCTTCCAAGACAACAGAAAACTCCACTATCCATTACAACCCATTTCAGACCACTATCCCCAAAAAAATTTGGGCAGGGATTCCCCTTATAATTTAAGTAATACATATAAATGTAAATATTTTGATACTGATCTATTTACTAAAAGAAAGGAACTTTTGGGTAAAAGTGAACTATTATCCAAATTCCCCTTTGATCCCATCATCAGGGGATCATATTATAAATGTTATAGAGAATATAATAAAATCCGGAAATACAAACTATTTTAGATAATTTAGACAAAATTCATAAAATATATTCTTGGAGTTAACAAGAAATCAAGCAACTTAGCTGTAATGTCAGAGATGGGGAGGTATCCAATATATTTTTCAATAATCATATCCATGTTGAAATACTGTCATAGATGGGATGGTTTGTTATATGATGCATATATTTGCAGTAAAAAAACTCCATTTCAGTAATACCACTACTTGGTATTCTAGCACTGAATATTTATTGAAAGAATTACAAATAACAAACCTCAATTTAGGAATAGATTCTCTTGGTAAGAGAATTAATTTTAAACTATGTAAAAGTTTTGAAAAATATTGGCAAGATTTTAGTTTTAGAGAAAATTCATTAAACTTTGATCCAATGAGGGAAAACTCGTCACATACTTATCATTTGAAAATAGCTTTAGCAAAGAAAAGTATTTAGATTTGAAAGAATTTAAATTAAGACAAACCTTATGCAAAATCAGAATAAGTGCACATCCCCTTCAAGTTGAAACTGATAGATATTCCAAAAATTATATTTAAAGATCTGAAAGAATATGTAAACATTGTTCGTTGAAACATGTTGAAGATGAAGAGCATTTTGTACTAGAATGTCCCAAATATAGTTTGGAAAGGTCAGATTTTTTAATGATGTTCTAAATTATTGTCAAATTTTACGACGTTAAGCAACAATTCAAAATTCAATTGGCAGTTTATTCAGGAAGATTTAACATTTATACTGAAAGCTTTTGCAACTTACATAAATAAATGCTTTATTATCCGAATTAACCAATAATATATCAATGATTTATTGTAAATTTAACTTACATTTATGCATATATATATACATTCGAACTAAGCATTAATGTCTCAATTATTAATTGTATTGTATATTTAACTTACACACACACACACACATATATATATATATATATATATAGATAGATATATACGTCTGAAAATCAGCCCAACATTGTTAGATCTGCACATTGGTAGTTCCCTCTCCGGGATTCGAACCATCACTGTTGTGACATCTTTGGCAACACCGCCTGCACTACGTCCAGCGCCCTAGACCACGCGGCTACCTAGACCACGCGGCTACCTAGGCTATATAAAAATATAGCTTTCGGTAACCGGGTGATACTTCCTCGTAGGTTTAATCTGAGGTTGTAACGCAGTACATGATGTATAGGTGCTCGTGCAGATCAGCTGTGTGTATAGCAGAGAGGATTCAAGGTCTTTCGACAAGGAATGCCGCCACACAAAGTTTATAATTTTTATATAGTTGTCTGAAGTATGTGACAACTCTTCATACTATACCTGTCTAATGGATAATATCGTGAGACATTATACTGGGCTTGATGAATTATTTATATATACGTCTGAAAATCAGCCCAACATTGTTAGATCTGCACATTGGTAGTTCCCTCTCCGGGATTCGAACCATCACTGTTGTGACATCTTTGGCAACACCGCCTGCACTACGTCCAGCGCCCTAGACCACGCGGCTACCTAGGCTATATAAAAATATAGCTTTCGGTAACCGGGTGATACCTCCTCGTAGGTTTAATCTAAGGTTGTAACGCAGTACATGATGTATAGGTGCTCGTGCAGATCAGCTGTGTGTATAGCAGAGAGGATTCAATGTCTTTTATTATATATATATATATAAACTGTCTATAAATTCAGTCAACGTGGAAACTTGTTCATCTCCCCGGATTTGCGAATATTTACGCTAATGCAGGGCCTAAAAATTAAAATATAACGGTCTATCGTAGGAACCCAACGGGGTTAGAATTAGAGAAATGAATATCGAGATTGCCTTCCCACCGAGGGATTTGGCTGTTCTTCGAATGCACAGATATTACAAACAGATTACACTGTTGATTACATATATATATATATTCTTGTTTTATACATGTATTTATATTCAGATTATTCGTTGGTTAATGTCCTGGCTCTGAACCTACCATCATTTGATTTGTTACGATAGTTGTACTTTGCTTGTATATAATTATGGAAATCATTGTATCAAATTTTGTGCTCTACATTGGGCCCTATAATTGGATTAATAAAATATTCTATTCTGTTCTATTCTATTCTATTCTATTGCTGAAATCAAAACATGTTTGAAAAGAAAACAGCTATCACTGAAAGGTATGTATTGTTGCTAAGTAGAATTCTCAAAAAAGTATTTTGAGAGTTTTAGGAAGTTTACTAAAGTTAGAATTTTTAATTCTATTTTTCTTTCACTCTATTATTCTGTGAAACAGGAGAAGTAGTGAATAAGTTGATTACCTTCCTTGGTTTTATTATCTCCCTTTTAAAAATTATGACTTCTCATTACGTTTTAGAAAAGTGTTTGGATGTACGTATTTAAGCCAGTTTAATGTATTGAACATGTTGTAGTAATAAAAGGAACATTTCTGTGTGAACAATAAAACTTGTTGCTATTTTTGTTATTAAATAATACCAAATATGATATTTTATGCTTAATATCTTGCTTTTAATTTCAAACGTTCAAACATTAAATGTTTATTATCCAAAAAGTTGCAGTCAGATATTGCTCAAATAAATCCTATGATCTAGTGCATATGGTGACTAACAATCCTGGAAAATTTGAAGGAAATCTGAGTAGTGGGTTCTGGGGAGTTGCTTCCACAAAATCTGTCATTGTATAACATTGTTAAATTTTTTAAGCCCAATAACCCCTACAATATTTGACGAATCAAAAGGGCGATTTGATATGGTCATATGGCGACTAATAATCCTGTAAAATTTGAATGAATTCAGAGTAGCAGTTTCTGAGAATATGCGTCTAAAAGATTTGCCATTGTATAACAATGTGGAAAAAAAAACGAAGTCCCATAACTCCCACAAAATTTGACGAATCAAAATCGCAATGCGATATGATCTAGTACTAATGACGCCTAACAATCCTGTAAAATTTGAATGAATTTCTACCAATGGTTCCTGAGGAGTTGCGTCCACAAGATTTGCCATTATAATCAAAGTCTAATAACTCCCACAAAATTTGACGAATAAAAATGGCGATGCGGTATGATCTAGTACTAATGGTGAATAACAATCCTGTAAAATTTGAACGAATTCTGACCAGCGTTTTCTGAGGAGTTACGTCCACAAAAGTGTGACATACGGACGGACGTACAGACGGACGCAGACCATTACTAGGTCCCACCGTCGCGGTGCGACGGGCTACAATAAAACAAACTCTATCAACAGGTAATCAAAAACCAATGAGTAGGCGCCTGTATTGGTATTGTAATTTCGTATATGTAATAAGGTATAGACGAACCACAAAATAAGTGTTTGTCAATATTATGTTGATTTGATTTTCACAAATTGTCTCAGATTATCAAATTCCTAACATTTTTATTATCGTTTTTTAATACTTTTAATGGCAAGTTTGAATTAAAATTGTTGGATGAAATAAGAAAATAAAAAAAAATTGATCTTTCTGGCAGTCGATTTCATTTCACTTACAGACTTTATTGAAAATACCAGCTTATATTTACTTATAGTTTTACAAAACATTACTGCTAATCAATGATGTTAATACGATTTCCCGTTTCATTCCATACAATTTTAACTCTATATTGTGAATGGAGTACATTAAAATCGATCATATATTACATGATACGGAATTTATTGTGTTCATGTTTGTGTTCATTTGTCGCATTTTTTGCATTTTTTGTAAAGAGTATTACCTAGTTAATCGATCACTGATCATAATCAACTGCGTTTTAGCTCAGCTGGACGGCCAAAGGGTCCGTGTGAGCAATTTTCATCACTTGGTGTCCGTCGTCCGTTACCTTCCGCATTGGAACCTATTTGAAAAAAAACATTCATCATTTCCTCTGAAACTACTGGATCAAATGTAACTAAATTTTACAAAAATGATGCAATTTTAAATTCCTTTAAAACCACTACTCATTACTTTCCGACCCGTTCAAAAACATGCGTAGAACATAGTTTAACCGTGAACCCTAAGTGAAGAAACCCTAAGTGAAGAAACACCATTTTCATCATCTGATCTGGAACTATTTTAGCAAATTTAACCAAGCTGTACTGGTATGATGTATGGAATGTCTTTAACTAGGTTTGCCCATTTAAATCGGTTCCGTCAAAAACATGGCGACAAGAGCGGAATTTCGTTAAAGATTGGTCCCGACTATAGGAAAATCCACATTTCTGAAATAATTCAAACTCAAATTAATTCAAACATGTTGTTATATCAAATCTATTTAGAAGAATTTCAATTGAAGTTTCATATGTAAGAAGGCTTGATATCATAGTCAACGAAAATTATGTCCTTAGCTAGCTGTCAGTAACTGCGAGCATTTGTCCGGACAGTACCCGTGTGTATTGTCTTCATGTTTTATGTACTTCATTGTAAGGGTACTCGTCTTGATAAGTTGGGCTTTTTTCTAGTTTGATTTTTACTGTGAGTCTTTTTGTGTACTTATTTTTTAGCAATTCACCACACATAAAGGGGAGGGTTTGGATCCAAGAAAACGAGTTTAAATGACCCACCGCAATTTTTCCGCCCGTCCCAAGTCAGGAATATGTTGGTCATTGGCTTGTCCTTGTCTTCTCATATTTGGATATTGGGTGTGGTTTGTTTCCATTGATTTATTCATTTTTATACCTTTTTGGGGCCATTTAGGGCTTGCTATATGGTGTGAGGTTCCTCAATGTGTTGAAGACCGTACGGTGATCCCTAGATGCTTTGTTTTGGGTCGTTTTAATCTGGATATGGGATGTTGTCTCCTTGACATTTACCCCATTTCCTTTCTTTTTCATATCTACTGTTGATGAGGAATTGATTACCAAAATGGCCATACAACTCACTAAAATTAATTGTAGTTAACATATGTGTTATTGTCTCGTGTTCATTTACTCCATATCCTTTCGTAAAATATCTACAAGAATGATGATTTAATGATTGTTCATTTCGTTCAGATCCAATAAAAAGTATGATACTAGTAAAAAGTATGCACATTATCACAAGCACAGAACACATCTTACCTTGGACCCCATCAAATCTTTACCTTTGACCCCACTTGATAATAATTATGTTTTTATCATCTCCTCTGAAACCAACGAAGCAAATTCACGCAAAGGCAGCGGACCGGAATGGTGTATGGATTTTTTTCCAAAGGCGGCTCATTTCTCTTGGATCCGACAAAAAACATGCCAACCAACGCTGGACATGTACTTGAATGATATATGGAAGGTCCTTAATAAAGTTTGTTTATTTCATAAAAAAAAAACGACAAAACATGGCCAGCAGAGCAAAATATGGTCTTGCAAAATGCCCTATAGGAAAGTCATATACTGGAATATTGCTGAAACCCGTGAAGAAAATTCAACCAAACTGGGCTGGAATGTCATGGAACACAAAGACTGCTCATTTCAGTCAAATCCGACAAAAACATGACTTCCAGGGCAAACCATAGTTTGATACTGGACCTAACTGGACGATGTATGGAAGGTCTTTTACCAAAATCGTTCATCTCATTTTAACTTTGATATAAAACATGGCCGCTCGCATCGGACTTTATTTTAACACTATTGGAAAATCATATTTTAACTTTCTCTTCTGCAACCAATGAAGCAATGTATAGAAGGTCATACACAAAGATAGTTCTTTTTTTTACCCAACAAAAAATATGGCCGCCAGCACGGAATATAGTTTAAAATTGGACCTATAGGAAACGTCATTTTCAATTATTGAAGCAAATTAGACCAACCTATAAAAAAAATTTCCGATAGCACTCATTGGTAAAACATCTGCCCAGCTTCAGATCAAAGTACGTAAATGAGACCTGGCAAGTATAGTGACTGTCGGATGGATAAGGGTTAGATTTAAGACATGGCAAGTATAGTGACTGTTAGATGGATAAGGGTTAGATTTAAGATCTTGCATGTTTAGTGACTGTAGGATGGATAAGGGTTAGATTTAAGACCTGGCAAGTATAGTGACTGTAGGATGGATAAGTGTTAGATTTAAGCATTATTTTTGATTATCTATTTATCAAGCATAATACTAATGCCCAAATCATTTGTGCATAGAAGCATTTTGTCAGTCGAGCGATACACTGCTCGGTTTCTGAGCCTTCGGTATTTAAAATCATGTATTGGCCTTTTCTAAATATTGCGCCGATACAACCTACTTGAGCCTCTCTAAGTGCGGCGGGACTGGACTGTCCGTAACCGACTACTAGTTGAAGTTAACACTCGATGTTGGTGCTCAATATTTATTTCATCTTCTAAGCCTGACGATTTATAGATACAAGTGCTTCCAATGTTAAAGTTAAATTTAACAGTTGCTTTTCACATCCATCCAGTTCCTTTCTTCGGCGGCTTTCCTCAATGTTTGGTCATATGGTTATATGAGTTTGTTCATGTTCGACTTTAAAGCTTAGTATTTGCTTATTGAAAGCCATTCATATAGATAATTATTTCCAAGTTGCTTAATTTTCTAGCTCAAAAGGGTGGTGCAAATTGAAGAAAAAAAATATCCAAAAACATACAAACCTTCACTGAAAAAAAAATAGAAAAAGACTATTACATAAAATATTTTATTTATAAAGTGTCTTTTATTGTGTCACAAGATACATTTTGCCTCAGATGAATATTTCAAGAATTTAGTAATTAAATTTCCTTGTTAATATTAAAATGTCTGTCGGTTTCCTTTGGACATATAATATTCTTTAGTTACAGAATCGATTGACAACCAGTTGTTAGAAAACTTAGAACAAAATTTCGATATTATCTGTCAATAATATCCATTATAATAAAATATTTAAAATAACATGTACATTTGTATATGGTACATTGATTTCTACAAATAGTCCTTATTTGATTCACTTCAACTCATTAATTGAAAATTTCGAGTCATTGAATGTTTCTTTTTTTAGCTTTTGTTTTTTTAGCTTTATGTTTCTTTTATTAGCTGCTCTGACTACAGCCTGGGTGAGCTTTCGCCATCACCTGGCGTCCCTCACCCCATCTGTCGTGGACTTATCGGTCAAAGATCCTCTGTTCTGAACGCACTCAACTAATTTTAACCGACTGGTCATAAAATTCCTTGATTGACCCCCTTCAAATTTTGTGATCTTTATATACGTACCTTAGCTAAGATGGTTAACAGCGGGTCACAACATAGTTTATCACTTGGCCTCTTAAACCCCTCCGCCGTGCGCGGTCCCGGCTTATGAATAGGCCCGCAGCATCCTCTGAGCTTGGAGTATGAGTCTTCCTAACAGAGGACCCCGAGGGAACCCCGGGATATAGAAATAGGACCTAATATCTCCGACTTGCGGGGTTTGACCCCTCCTAAACGGAGGCTGACCCCGAGGGTCCCGGGATAAAGAAATAGGACACATTCCGTGGTTGTGCGGGATTGATAAATACACAACCCATCTTTCGAATGGGATGTAAACTCAGGTCCACGTGTTGGAAGAAACGCCACGCTTCCTGCACGTTAAAGAACCCTTGTAGCAAGCTCTTTTCGGGTGGTCCGTAGGTGATCGGCTACAAGGCTAAATTCCCCGCCCTTGACGATTTCACCCTACTTTTCCAGTGGCAGTCAGAATTTCCCGTCCCATGGCCCTTTCCATACCCCAAAGTGATTATTTATTAACAAACTTGTTCTCGTCTTGATATAGCTGAAATATTGCTGAGTAGACGTTAAACAATATTCATTCAATTAATCAATCAATCTTAAACCCCTTGAACTATTTCAACCAAGATGATCACAACCCTTTTCAAAGTTTCTGAATTTCACGTTCATACCTGATCCAAGATGGCCGCCTTGAGAACACAGTTTAACGTATGACTCTATGCATTCAAAGACCTCCTTAAGGTTAATGAGGACACATGATCACACAAGAAAAATGGCGGAAAAAATTTAAAATGTTGAGAATGGAATGAAATTTGACAGGAAGGCTACTTAGCATGTGTAGAAAAGAGTTTTAGTGTTAAAATATCAAAATGGCGACCGTTGCCATGGAAACAAAAAATGGCGGGAAAATTTCAAATTGCACCAAATTGATTGAAATTTGACAGGAAGGTTACTTAGCATGTGTAGAAACAGGTTTTGGTAATAAATATATCAAAATGGCAACCGTTGCCATGGAAACAGAAAAATGGCGGGAAAAAATTCAAATTGCTCCGAATGAGATGAAAAAGGGAGTTGATCTTGAAATAAGGTGTGAAAAGGGGAAAATAATCATACAATAACACAGTTAAGTGATAAACAGAGAGAAGTCACTGAAAAATTTAATAAAATAGAGAGATAGTTTAAAAAAAATAAATAATACACACAAAAGAATAAGAAAAAAAGGGAAATAAAGATAGAATAAAAACACGAAAATTATGGAAAGAGGGAAATAACCCTTAAACAACATAAGCTATCTCCCATTCCAAAAAATTGATGCAGACGTGACAGAAATACTTCTAGAAAGAGCCACTTCTGATTTTTGTTTTATAAAGATGATGACCTGAGAAGATTGGAACAAGAAAATATGAGAAATATCAACTACTTCATAATGTCAACGTAATCCAAAATATACCTATATACAGTATATTAGGCCATTCACGGTCAAAATGGAGGCCAACAGGAAATACACGTTACTTCCTGTCCAGCATGCATGCTCCCTTAACTCTTTAGAACTCCTGCGGGGTCACGTGTCGAATTATGTCACAAAATAAGAATTTGTAAATGACGAATTTTTGCATTTATGCTTACAGTAGACAAGAAAGTATCCACTTCCGGNCTTTATATACGTACCTTAGCTAAGATGGTTAACAGCGGGTCACAACATAGTTTATCACTTGGCCTCTTAAACCCCTCCGCCGTGCGCGGTCCCGGCTTATGAATAGGCCCGCAGCATCCTCTGAGCTTGGAGTATGGGTCTTCCTAACAGAGGGCCCCGAGGGAACCCCGGGATATAGAAATAGGACCTAGTATCTCCGGCTTGCGGGGTGTGACCCCTCCTAAACGGAGGCTGACCCCGAGGGTCCCGGGATAAAGAAATATGACCCATTCCGTGGTTGTGCGGGATTGATAAATACACAACCCATCTTTCGGATGGGATGTAAACTCAGGTCCACGTGTTGGAAGAAACGCCACGCTTCCTGCATGTTAAAGAACCCTTGTAGCAAGCTCTTTTGGGGTGGTCCGTAGGTGATCGGCTACAAGGCTAAATTCCCCGCCCTTGACGATTTCACCCTACTTTTCCAGTGGCAGTCAGAATTTCCCGTCCCATGGCCCTTTCCATACCCCAAAGTGATTATTTATTAACAAACTTGTTCTCGTCTTGATATAGCTGAAATATTGCTGAGTAGACGTTAAACAATATTCAATCAATCAATCAATCAATCTTAAACCCCCTTGAACTATTTCAACCAAGATGATCACAACCCTTTTCAAAGTTCCTGAATTTCACGTTCATACCTGATCCAAGATGGCCGCCTTGAGAACACAGTTTAACGTATGACTCTATGCATTCAAAGACCTCCTTAATTCCCTTAACAGAAATTCATCATAAAAGTCTTTGGGTGATCCTTGAAAAGTTTGTGATTTTTATGCTCATAGTGTATCCAAAAATGCCGTTAACAGGGAACATAGATCAAACATAGCACCATATCTAAAGGTGAATGTCAAGTTGAGAGTCTCTTATTTTGAAACATAAAAACAAAAGGCACCATAGCTAGCAATATTAGTGTGCTTACTCATTGCCGGAGATATAGTGTGACTGTTATTGAGACAAAGAAGTTCCTTGTTTCATCGTACAACATTGGATTTTCCATGGATTTTTCATTTTTGGATGATTGATCATAATCTCAAATCTTTGAGAAATTCAATCACCTTTAAAGTAAGAAAACCCATATGGCACCAACTGGAGAAAAATAAATAATGAAGATAACAGTTTTTAATTTTTCGATGGAACAATTACATATAAAAAAATGCCAGGCAGGTTAGCACATTCATGTAACTAGCCACTACCTGAAGGCCCAGCACCGTTAGACAGCAATTGCTGTTGTAGTGATTGCACTTGGCTAGATAATTTCTGAATTTGACTTTCAAGTTTGTCATTTTCCTTTTTCATTTTATCCACAACAATACTGTATCTACCCTCAACAATTGATCGAAGGGATTCAATACTTGTTTCAAGTTCTTCAATTTTACTTCCCGATTCCTTTAATGAATCAACTTCTTTGGCAAGACGTTCTGACTGGGATTTATTTGTGTCCATGTGATTCTTCATAACCTAAGAATGGAATATGTATACATGAGTATGTTGCTATATATAAAAGAAACATTATGGATTTAGACGAAATGTTAAATGTGACATTTTCGAATTAAATGTTGTCAACAAGATGGTTCTTTTATTACACAAACTAGAAAAAGGTGATCTGCTGATCACAAAAGATACCCCCGCCCGTAGGCAATCCTAGTAGTTGCAGGAATAATCCAAAATATTAAAACTTTCCTTCAAAGCAAACTCAAGTTATCACCCAGAAACCATAAAATTAACAGTTTTGCCTAAATCAAGGGCAATAACTCTGGAACGCAAGATCCGATCACGGTCAAAATCTAATTTGACCTGTATTTTATGAATAGAAACATAATCCCAAAATATTAAAACTTTCCTTCAAAGCTAACTCAAGTTATCCACCGGAAACCATAAAATTTACAGATTTTGCCTAAATCAAGGGCAATAACTCTGGAACACAAAATCCGATCACGGTCAAAATCGAACTTGACCTGTATTTATGAATAGAAACATAATACCAAAATATCAAAACTTTGCTTCAAAGTAAACTTAAGATATCATTCGGAAACCATAAAATTTACAGATTTTGCCTATATCAAGGAAAATAACTCTGGAACGCAAAATTCGATCACGGTCAAAATCAAATTTGGCCTGTATTTTATGAATAGAAACATAATCCCAAAATATTAAAACTTTCCTTCAAAGCAAACTCAAGTTATCATCCGGAAACCATATAATTTACAGATTTTGCCTAAATCAAGGGCAATAACTCTGGAACGCAAAATCCGATCACTGTCAAAATCGAACTTGACCTGTATTTTATAAATAGAAACATAATCCCAAAATATTGAAACTTTCCTTCAAAGCAAACTCAAGTTATCAACCAGAAACGAAAGTGTGACGGACGGACGGACAAGAGGAATCCTATATACCCCACCTTTTAAGGCGGGGTATAAAAATCAACATGTCAATACATCCAGTAGTACTACTTATTAATTTACTGTTGAGCTAAGGGTGACTTAGATTTAATCTATTTGAAGCGTTCCATGTTAATTTATTTCCATCAATTAACATCTAGTGAAACAATTGTAATGAGGGAAAAGTACACTTCAAGTTAATAAAACAGTTTGTTCTGGGAAGTATATATTCTCTAATATCTATCAGGTTTTCACATTTCCTGAACGGTGTGGAAACATTTGTTCTCCTCTCTAGAGAGGAGAACACCTCTCTAGAGAGGAGAACACGGCAAATATCAAGTTTCGTGATATTTCTCGCCAAATTTATTCGGAACACAATCCTCGGTGTTTTTCGTCCAGTCATTAGAGAAACAGTTTCCACAACTTTAACACGTTAATTATGAAATTTCTCGCATCTCGTTAAATAAATTTTCAAATGTTTAAAAGCTCGGCAAGCCTCGCTTTCAAACATTTGAAAAATTTATTTAACTCGATGTGAGAAATTTCATAATCAACTAGTTTTTGTTGTGGAAACTATATTTTTAATTACTAATTAATAGGCAAGGAATCTTCTTCTTCTTTAAGTTTGCAGCCAAACTTCAGGATACTGAACAAGTGAAGATTACTTGCTGTGCGCATGCGTGCCTCTGCTAATTTTAATGCCAAATATTTTACAATATAATTTTACAAACATTTTTGAAAAAAGTGCAAAATAATTTACATTCGGTGATTAAAAACTTGAAATGTGGTATTTACATGAGATTTGAGAGAATCCAGACATTCCCGTCCAGCGAACTGGTATTTGAGGCACTCATCTCTGCTTTTCCTATCCCTAAAGTCTGGTATTAAATGAGTTCTGCATATTACAAGAAAGAAGTCCATGTTGTAACGAAGGAAGAGAAACCAGCTACATGTTTAGGTGTCAAGATAATCAAGAATGACCTGTTGTTATAAGCAAAGTTATCGATCTTCAATTCTTATCTAGGACCTATCACTGCATTGTGTTTTTGTATGCTGTTTGATAGAATGTGCTTATTAATTTCTATAAGGATATATAAGTGTTTGGGGGACAGGCCATGATGCCAGAGAGGTACTTCCACCTGTTTTTCTTTTCCATCCCCTGTGCCCTTTTTAATCAAGCTTGTCATTTAACAGAATCATGCTACTAAGTTAAGCTTATCTCTTCTCAACTTTGTATTTAAGGGGAGGACTCTTGCCGATTTTTTTACGAATAATTTCGTTGTATTGTTGTTTTGTGACAATGTACGATTCTAATTGTTTGTTTCATGTACCCGTTGTTGATATTGCAAAGTCGGTGTTTAAGGTTCGCAAGAGCTTGTGTTGTATTGTTTGTGATGTGTGGACTTTGAAATTGATAAACAGCAAACCGCATTTTTTTATTTCCCTTCATTAGTTAACACAAAGTAAAAATTTAACAGAACTGGTTCAAAAAGTTAACAACTTATTTATTTCCGTGACCAAAAACATTTAACAAATTGCTGAAAATGTCTAGAACACATAAATATAATAGAACTAGCTATGACCATAGAAGTCAACATGACAAAAATCTTTTGGCGCTGTGCTAAGTGGAGAGCACTTGCCAGAAACAAAGCAAACGTAAGCCAGTAAGCATAAAAACAATGAAAATATACCTTCCTGAACTCTTCGTTTGTACTTTTCTCTGTAGTTACTACATCCTGAACATTTTCCAACTTCTTAACCACAGCATCAATAAGACGCTTAGCTTCTTCTTCAATAATACTGATGCTTTGATCTAACCTCTCCATCTGCTCATTTGTGTGCTTTTGCATTGAGTCCTTAAAAGTAACACAAGTACTATTAACTGATTACATTGTATTTATTACATCGTGTATTATCTTATTATATTACCATTTAGTATTATTGGGAAACTGGGTTTTTATGTGGTATTATGTTTTTTCAGTTTTAAAGGTTGTAAATTGGAGATTTTATCCACCTACACTACAAGAAATGATTTGTTTCATAAGAAAATAAAATGAAATACATGTGCTTCCTCTAACACGATTTAAAAATTATGGTAGGTATAGGTAGATATAGCTTATAAAGGAAAGACATTCTAACATTAACAGAACTGTTCAAAAATTGATTAAAAACTTGCAGGGTATGCACAAAAATTAGGGTTGGAAGAGTTAGCGGAAACACAAGTACATGTATTTATACCTCCGCTTGAAAGGTGAGGGGTATATAGTGATGGGGTTGTCCGTCTTTCTGGGATTTCTCAGAGCAAATCATGGACACAGCCATCACATTACAAGTGTGTACCATTCTCTTATCCGCTACTCCTTTTGTACTACTGAATAGTTTTATTTTAGGCTTATTTTGCAATAATAACAAAACTCAGCTTACTGGTCACGTAAACTTGATAAGGAACTAGAGGCCCAGAAACTGGGTCTGAATCGCTCACCTGACAAAATGCTTGCAGCAGGGGATGAAACCGATGTTTATCATATAGGATCCGGTGTCAAAATATGTTCTATACTGGTAGTCTTGTTTTTTTTTATCATATCTATCAAATCAAAATAAGCAATCTTAGCATGGCTGAATTTGCTTCAATAGTATCAGCACATATGACGAAAACGATGTTTTCCTATAGGGATCCTACTTTAAACTAACTTCTGTGCTTGGAATCATTTCTTTTGTCAGATCCGAACAAAATGAGCAATCTTTGTAAAAGACCTTCTACGTCATTTTAGTACAGTTTAGTTAAATTTGCTTCAATAGTTTCATATGGTGTTTTCCATTATGGTCCAATGTTAAAACTAATATCCGCGCTAGTGGCCATGTTTTTTATCGAATCGGAACGAAATGTGCAATCTATGAGAAGAACCTTCCATACACCATTACTGTACAGTTTGGTTGAATTTGGTTTAGTGGTTTCAGAGAAGAATATGAAAATGTGACCATCTGTAGAGTACCTACTATGACCGTTTCCAAAAATTTCCCTACGGCAAAGTTTTTGAAACCCCTTGGTGAAAATGTAGCCACAGGCAATATCTTTAGCTACCCAGACTGACTGCATGGACAAACTCTTGTGAAGTCGGCACCAGGGTCCAAAGTCGGCCCTGACCATCTGTAGAGTACCTACTATGAGCGTTTTCTCAAAATTTTCCTACGGCAAAGCCTTTGAAAACCCTTGGTGAAAATGTAGCCAAAGGCAATATCTTTAGCTTCCCAGACTGCCTGCATGGGCAAATTCTTGTGAAGTCGGCATCATGGGTCCAAAGTCGGTCCTGACCAACTGTTCGTTCAGTACCTACCATGAACGCCTCTCAAAATTTCCCTGTGGCAAAGCTTTTTAATCTCTTGTTGAGATAATAGTGGCCTCATCTTTCCCCCTTTCAATAGTCTTGGTAGGGAAAGTCTTGTTAAGGACATAACTGACGTCTAATGTTTGCATTTAATATTGACTTTTATTACATGCTTTTATTATCTGCAAAAATGGCCTACGGTAAAGCTTTTATCCTTTGTGAATGAAATGAAGGATATTGGCCAAAACTTACCCCTTTCAATTGCCTGCATGGGCAAACTCTTGTAATGGTCACAATTGACGTCTAAAATTCGCCTTTGATATTTTTTTCACTTACTTTGACTGATCTAAAAAATGCCCTTCGGCAAAGCTTTTATCCTCCGTTTAGTGAAACGAAAGATGGTGGTCTAAACTTGTCCCCTTCCAATTGCATCGGTGGGCTAACTATAGGTCACGACTGACGTTCAAACTTTGCATTTAATATTACTTCCATCACCTACTTTTAGTTTTGCCCTGTTAATCTGAATATATTACCCCCCCCCCCCAAAAAAAAAATAAAATAAAATAAAATAAAATAAAAACTTCAATTACTTCCCGCAAATTTAGATTTCGAATATATTCATTCTCAGATTTATTAATAATATCCGTTTGTTTGTCATTTTCCCACCTTTTTTATTGTTTTATCATTTTGAAGCTGAAAATCCTGTGCGTCGGTGAGTAGTAATATGGTTAATTACGATTTATATAGGATGGCGTTTTGCTTCTTTATATAGAAAAAACGAAATTATAAGTAATTTTTTGAACACGAAAAGTATACAATAAAGAAAACTCACGTTTTGCGTATTAATTCATTTTTATTTGATTATTTTTAGAACATTACACCGACGCGGACCTCCAAGAAGACACCCCTATCACGATAAACGCATTTTGAGTTTTTTTCTCGTCAAAATACATAGGATTTTAAATAATTCATCGTAAAAACAAATAAATTTAACAATTTATGTTTCAAAACATTGCATTCCCAAAACAAATGCCGAACGCACCCTAGAATTACAGGCTAGAATGAATTGAAGGCTAGATGAATTGCAGGCTAGCATCCTATGTTCCGTGCTGGTGGCCATGTTTTTGTCGAATCGGAACGAAATGTGCAATCTTTGAAAAGGACTTTTCATACATCATTTTAGTACAGTTTACTTAAATATGCTTCAATAGTTTCAGAGAAGATGTTGAAATGATGTTTTTCCCATAGGGCCCAATGTTATAACTAAGATCCGCGCTGGCGGCCATTTTATTTATATAATCGGAACGAAACGTGCGATCTTTGTGAAGGACCTTCAATACATCATTCCTGTAAAGTTTTGTTGAATTTTCTTCAGTGGTTTCAGAGGAAAAGATGAAAATGTGAAAACTTAACGCCGGACGCCGGACGACGGTCGCAAAGTGAAAGCAATAGCTCACACTGACCCTTTGGGTCAGGTGAGCTAAAAAAAGGGTATGTTACTTGCCGGTTGCGGAACTGAAAAATAAGGCTGAGATGACACCAGCATTTAACATTATTAAGCATCGAAAGTCACGAACCGCTTCATGCAAACAGGTGAGCACATTCTGTATATAAAATTATAAAACAAGATGTGTTTGTGAAACACTACATATACCCCCAGATTCTACTGTAAATTATATGAAAATACCCAATAATACCCCTTTTGGATCTCTGTGACCTTGACCTTTGACCTTTTTTTTTGCATATTTACGTTCCCCTTGACAAGACCTATACACTTGCCAAGTATTAAAAGTCTATCTAACATAGTTCAAAAGTTGTCAACTTCCACAAAAACACCCAAATCCCTTTATTCTGAAACAGATGGAGCCCCTTTGGGCCTCTTGTTTATTGAAATGGTTTTAATTGTCAAATGTATCTGTTTAAACATACGATAAGAAACCTACAGAAAAATTCTGCATCAAGATCAGACAAAAAATTTTAAAATTCATTTTTTTTCCGTTAGTCCCCTTTGGCCTCTTGTTTATTGAAATGGTTTTAATTGTTAAATGTATCTGTTTAAACATGCGATAAGAAACCTACAGAAAAATTCTGCATCAAGATCAGACAAAAAATTTTAAAATTCATTTTTTTCCGTATGTCCCCCTTTGGGCCTCTTGTTTCTCAAAAACGGTAAATGCTATGTCAAATCTGTTGACATACTGCCGTTGCGCAATTTTATTAGCAACAACACAAAACAAACCCCGTCTCAATAGGATAAATAATAAGGATTCTACAGCCAAATATGTGAAAACATCCAATTTCATCCCATTTTGACCACTGTGACCTTGACCTTTGACCTGACCTATTTTTTTTATTTTGCATATTTATGTTCCCCTTGACAAGACCTATACACTTGCCAAGTATGAAAAGTCTACCTTACACAGTTCAAAAGTTATAGCCATGGTTATTTAAAAATTCATTTTTCCCATTTGTCCCCCTTTGGGACTCTTGTTTCTCAAAAATGGTAAATGCTACCTCAAATCTGTTGACATACTGCAGTTGCGCAATTTTATTAGCAACAACATAAAACAAACCCCGTCTCAATAGGATAAATAATTAGGATTCTACAGCCAAATATGTGAAAACAACAAATTTCACCCCTTTTTGACCTCTGTGACCTTGACCTTTGACCTGACCTATATTTTTTGCATATTTATGTTCCTCTTGACTAGGCCTATACACTTGCAAAGTATGGAAAGACTACCTTGCATAGTTCAAAAGTTATAGCCAAGGTTAAAGTTTCGGACAGACACACAGACAGGACAAAAACAATATGCCCCCCGATCCTCGATCTGGGGGGCATAAAAAAACAAACTGTCCAAGCCATAAAGGTGTGCAAATGGGCTAAATAAGCTCTATACATCAAAAAGCGTTCGATACCCATCCCGAAAGTAAGCGCTCTATAAAATACGAAATACAGGAAAAGACACTCTCAATACAAAACTGGGTTTAACAAGCTCTATATGCCAAATAGTACATAAAAAACGTTCTATTCCTATCCGGAGAGTAAGAGCTCTATAAAAGAAGAAATGCACGAAAAGATATGCTCAAAGTATAACACTGCAAATAAGCAAACGCTTTTTCCGTAAACAATTAACAAACCTTCTACACGTGACGGCAGGTAACTTTTCTAAAACAGGTGAGCAAACACGCTAGCAAACACTCTATGCCAAAAAACAGATAATCAAACATTCCATACCTACAGCAAGTAAACAACATCTCTATCCCGAACAATACCAAACAACAGGTAAACAAACATTCTATACCAAAATGCAGGTAAAAACGCTCTATACTGAAAGAATGTAAACAACATCTCTATCCCAACAAAAAAAAACATTCCATACCAAACAGCAGGTAAACAGACATTCTATACCAAAAGCAGGTAAACAACATCTCTATCCAAAACAATACCAAAACATTTTATATAAAAATGCAAGTAAACAAACGTTCCATACCAAAAGCAGGTAAACAACATCTCTATCCAAAACAATACCAATCAGCAGGTAAACAAACATTTTATATAAAAATGCAGGTAAACAAACGTTCCATGCCAAAAGCAGGTAAACAACATCTCTATTCCAAACAATACCAAACAGCAGGTAAACAAACATTCCATACCAGCTAACAGGTAAACAAACATACTATATAAAAATATAGGTAAACAGACGATCCGTACCAAAAGCAGGTAAACAACATCTCTATCCCAAACAATACCAAACAGCAGATAAACAAGCATATAATACCAAACAGCAGGAAAAACGAACATTCCATACCAAACAGAAGGTAAACAAACATTCTATATAAAAATGCAGGTAAACAAAGGTTATATGCGAAAAGCAGGTACACAACATCTTTATCATAACAATACCAAACAGCAGGTAAACGACATCTCGGTCTTAACAAACGGTCTTTACCAAATAGGCGAAGAGACTCTATCTGCTTGCTTCTGATGGGTTAATTATTCCGTGATACTCATACAGTAGTTAAATCTTGCCAAGCTGAGGTAGGCTCTGTTCTCACATTCAAGATACATATGCAAAAGATAATTTCTTCGGGGTATGATACTCAAATACCAATGAACTTTATTCAACGCATCAAATGAATTAAAAACGATGAATTGTATCACAGCTGTTTTATTCCGTTATTTATGCAGTATATCATGAAACTATTTCATGCCGTACCCATATAAATGTACCCTGCATACCATAGTCTGGACTCTGAATCTGAAAGCCGCCTAACAGATAACAAAGCTAAGTTTACGTACCATATTTTGGCGCCACACTAAACGCTCTTCTTTGAAACCATCGGAAATTTTGCTTTCAGTTCTGCCGAGGGCCTCCTGGACAGCGTTTTTCAAAGTATGTAATGAGTTTTTAGTATATGAATCCAATGCTTGTATCCTCGATCTAGCGTCGTCAATTTCAATCCGCCGCCTCTCATCTCCTACAGTAATGTCTTTCTTGTAACTTGTTCTTAACCCTTCAATTTCAGCTCTGACTTTACTTAGTTCGTGGACATACTGAAGTAAAACAGAAGAATGTGTCTTATTTTCACTGAATAGCAGAAAGATCATGGAAATATATGGACCCCCCGCCTTTGAAGGGATACTTAAAGTACTCCAAAATATTCCCCAAAAATAAGTAGGTAGTCTGGTTGCATCTAACCATGCACAGTCGTTACTTGTGGATAACATGAGTCTAACTGAATACCTGAACAAGTCTGCTTCAACCTGCTTATACAGATCTGTTATCATTAAAAATATATCAAAAGTTCCAAAAAAAGTTTGCCTTTGATTACTCACTGGGACTAATATAACAAGGATTTGAAACATTTACATTTCTTACAATTTCGGTGTCGAGGCAGATTTACCTGTAAATCGTCGTATTTTTTTTATCATTTCACTGTTGAAACATAGGACATTTTTAGTACACTTTACATCTACATTTTCTATTATAATACAAAATACATCATTTTATAGAAAAAAGATTGCTGCAAATCATAGTATAATTTTTTGTAAAACAAACTTATTCCAAAGTACACAAATTCTGCTCTAAAACTTTGATAATTTTGTTGTTTTTTTAGAAATATACCGCGAAATTTTACACTTAAAGACGTTTTTTTTAGTTCACTTTCTTTTTCCCAAAAATATTTAATGTACAAAATTTATATGATTTATAAGATGAAACTTCGATGTGAATCATGATATATTTTTCTTTAAATTTAGTTGAAAATTTAGTTGTACTCCAAAATTTATTTCTAAAAATTGCATGAGCGTGGTCACATAAGTCAAAATTTATCAGCACTGCTAAAAATTTTTTCCTGCATAAATTATATATGGCTATAAAGCCAATACAAAGAGCTGTATCCTGGTAAAACTTCGTAATAGTAGGATGGAATTTGACATGTAAACTCGTGAGTTAAAGTTCACCAATTTTCTTTATTTTCATTGTTCTGACGCTCATTTATCATCGATTACTGTTTTTTGTTTATTGGATGGTTTGACCTCTTTACACAAGAAAACAACCCATGGTGCATTCATTACCCATTTTTAATTAGGATTTCATTGTTGTGTGAATGAAAATTTAATGTTGTAAATATGTTATAAATCAGCTGTTCGGCAAAATTTTCAGAATAATTTTATGCTGATTAAATAAAAAATTACAGCCGAAAATCATAGCCGGGACACAGCTTTTTATTCGATCAAACTGGTTTGTTAAATAGTTTCAAATCCCTGTTATTAGTCCTAGTTACTCATGACAAATTATTTTTTCCATTCTAAAGTAAAGAAATGCAAGATTCTACTCCAAAGCCCTTTCTGCCAAAATAAGAGACTTAAGATATCTCTTCCAAAACAAAAATTTCAGTGATAATACTGCATTTCTTTCAAAGATTCCCTTTTTTTAGAGGGGAAATAATCCTCGATTTTGGTTTATCATAGAAAGGACTATCAAAATATACCTACATATACGTCCTTGATCATAGCAAACGTGAACTTGTGATGGCCACTATGTTGCCAAAAACACTAGTTTTCATGTTTATCGTATTGGTAACTCTTCAAACTGTTGTCGAACATACCCTTCAGTGCGAAAATAATGCTACTTCCTTTTTGTTAAAATAACATAAAAAATATTAAAATCTGAAAATTGGATAGCTTGGTAATATCTAAAAAAAATCGCGTACACTTTAAAATTGCAATGAGGCAGGTTTGGTTTTGACAAAAATGAATATATTTGCACAAATAATCAAACCTGTTTGAATGAAAAATGCCTTACTGGCCGATCACTTAAAATATTAATCTTGTGCTTATTTCTTTCACCATGCCAGTCTTCCAATGGTTAAATACTTGTTAGGGACTTTAAAAACTACCCCCTTTTCTCAACCAATCCAATGTGTTATATGGAAAGTTTTCCTCACCTCGGCATTATTTTTCATAATATGGTCTTCGATCTCTTTTTTATGGAGTGTTTCTTGCTGGACAACCTTTTCAATATTATCTTTATTCTGTTTGATGTCGTCATTGATTTCCTTTATACGTTTATCACAGTTATTTGTTCTCATTGTTAGTTCCTCTACTACAGCACCATAATATTTATCCAGTTTACCATTGGATAAATTTAGTTCATGAAGGATTTGTTCATGTCGACGAACCGTAGCTGAAGTTCTCTGACAATAAAAAAGAAAGTAGTTAACTTCATTGATACTGGAAAATGCGGAAAATGAACGTTTCTGTTTCAACTTTTTTCAACCAAATTGAGAAAATATGTATCAAATGATCAAGTGTGTTCATTCAAATCACTTATCAAATAAGGTCATTCAAATCACCGATCAAGTATGACCATACGAATAACTGATCAAGTTTGTTCATTCCACGCGCGGATCCAGGCAAACAGAAAAGGGGGGTTTCTAATTGGAAATGAAAGGAAATTTCACCGAGCGGAGCGAGGCACGAAAATTTTAAGGGGTATTTCTAAATAAAACATCAGAATATTCATTAAAAAATACATGATTGTCCAGAAAAGGGGGTTCCAACCCCAGGACCCCCTCTGGATCCGCCAATGCATTCAAAGCACTGATCAAAAGTGTCCATTCAAATCACTGATCAAGTGTTTTCTAAAGTATGATCATACGAATTACTGATCCAGTGAGTTCATTCAAATAACTGATAGAAAGTGTTCATTCAAATCACTGATCAAGTGTTTCCAATCAAATCAAAGATCAAGTATAATCATACAGATGAAGTGTATTCATTCAAATCACTGCCAAATTTGTTCACTCTAATCGCTGATCAAATGTGTTAATTCAAATCACTGTTCAAGTATGATCACACGAATTACTTATCAAGTATATTCATTAAAAGCGTTGATCACATTTCTTCATTCAATTCACTGACCAAATGTGTTAATTCAGTTCACTGATCAAGTATATTAATTCGAAACAGATCAAGTATGTTAAGTCAAATAACCGACCAAGTGCGTTTATTCAAATCACTGTTCAAGTCCGTTCATTCAAATCATCGAAAAAGTGCTTTCGTTCAAACCGCTATTCAAGTATTAATTCAAATTACTGTTTGTTCTTTCAAATAACTGATCGTGTGTTTTCATTCAAATCGCCGGTCAAATGTGTTTATACAAATTACTGATCAAGTATGATAATTCATTTTTTTTTGCACTAATGGTCAAATGTGTTCATTGTGATCAAGTGTTTTAATTCAAATCATCGATCAAGTTTGCTCACTCAGATCACTGACCAAGTGTGTTTATTCAAATTACTGATCAAGTATGTACATTCTAATTACTAACCATATACATTAATAATGAAGTGTGTCCATTCAAATCACTGTTTTCATTCTAATCACTGAATAAGCGTATTCATTCAAATCATTGATTAAGTGTGTTCATTCAAATCATTGAATAAATCGCTCAAGTGATCTTTCAAATCACAAGTGTGTTAATTCAAATCACTCATCAAGTGTGTTCATTAGAATTACTGATTAGATCAAAACTCTGATCAGGTGTGATAATTCAAATCAGTGATCAAGTTTGTTCATTCAATTAGTGACAAGTGCGGGCAGAATTAAGATTTCACTTATACTCTTACTCCTCTTACCATGTCTTCGTGAAACATTGAAAAGCAACAATATTCCTGTTGGTACTTGAACACACTGTAGTGTCAAAAAACAAAAGGTTTGTCGAACGC
Organism: Modiolus philippinarum; assembly: GCA_002080025.1. Taxonomy (NCBI): domain Eukaryota; kingdom Metazoa; phylum Mollusca; class Bivalvia; order Mytilida; family Modiolidae; genus Modiolus; species Modiolus philippinarum. The sequence continues at coordinate 45,024 of MJUU01074254.1, forward strand.
TATCAAAAGTTTATTCTAAGGAAACACAAAACTTCTAGCTGTAAAAAGGGTACAATGCACATGATTTGACTATTTTTATTTACTACATGCATATCTATTTATTTGCTGTAAATCGGTTGTTTTGTTTGTTTGTTAGCCAATATCGATGACTATTATACCCTTTTTGTTTAAACACTTTAAACATTAAAAATTAATTCCATTAATTCCATAACGCGTTAAATGCTTCGTGCATTTCATATGCAGCTTTGCCAGTTTAAGTTAAAAACCTTTTTACATTGAATTATACACGAACCAAAGGAAAGGACCAGAAGAACTGATTTCAATTAAAACATTGAATATAAGTTCTACATACCATCAAATCATCAGAAATACGTCGGAAAGAACTCTCCATTAATCCCATTACCCATCTTTGCTGTCTTCTCATAAGTTCTTCCATGAATAATCTGTCGTTAGACGTCGGTAAATAATCTGTTGGTATTCTTTCTGATGACAATCTTTCCCCAGAATTTCTGTCCATTCTTTCATTAGCATTTGGTGAAAAGTACTGTTGATTAATTGGTGGTTGCTTATTGTAGTTAAAATCGGTATCATATGGAGCCCTTAAAGGGGGAAGATATCCTACCCGTCTTTCCATTGTTGATTCCTCAACACTGCTCTTGCTCATAGTTTAACAAGAATGCCATACGAATTTTGTTTTGGTCACCACAGTCCAAAGACTGTTGATCATCGAGTTGGTCACTTTTACACCTGTCACTTATCACCTTCATCAGAAACAATTTAACACTGCGAAATTAACAATCCCTCGTTTGGTCTTTTTCAATCAATAATTAGAAAACAAACTATGAATAAATGTAATAATACTTTATTTATGAAAATGTCAACAGCGCGAGGATCAGTCAGTTACCATTAGATATATCGACCCGTCTAATTGGCATTCCGAAACTAACGCTGGAAATATTACCATCAATTTCCTGTTTAAACTTCTAATTGAATCTAAAAAACGTTCATTAATTGTTGCACTCTTTAATTTTCCTTGCAGCATTTTCTTTTTTGAGTGAAAAAATGACTTTAAGGTATTGTGATAAAATTGAAAGGGTAGATTTAAACAGGACATCTCATTCTTCTTTGTCTTTAAGCAGTTGAAACTGTTTGAGAAACAATGGAGAATCAAATAGGGCCCGGGGTTAAACCTCGTTGTTGAAAATGAATATTGATGCAGACTTTAGGTGAAAATTCCAAATTTAAAGTCTAGAAGCCCGTTTTTGAGGGTTCAACGTATTGGTTGGGGATTTGCCTACTTTTTGACTCCTTTTTACCTTGACTGATGTCTGCTAAACCTTACAAATTGAGCAAGACACTAAAGAGCGTACTGAATGTACAGTTTAGGGACATCTGCCTATGAAATACCCCATATACATTTTAGGCATAATTTTGTAAATTTACAGCAAATTCGGTATTAAGTTATTTGTAGAAATCTGCAGTTTTGTTGAAAAAGAGATAGACTTTACATAATGTGTTAACACTGATACCAGAGACATGCCAATACCCATGCTTTATATACACTGATACCAGAGACATGCCAATACCCATGCTTTACATACAAATGTAATTGAATAATCCAGAGAAGGCAGATATCATGCTTCCAATACTTTACAAAGATAGTCCATTAGATCTGTATGTCAAAGGATCTCAATTTGTGAGACCAATGATTCTGTTTTACTTTCGGCTGTCTTGGATGAAGTGCAGTCCATCAGAAAGGGCCATCTACAGAACATTACGACTATGTTCGGTTAAAAATAGCAAATTAGCTTCAGACGCGTTTTTTGAACGAGTTTTCCAAGGGTTCAGTGTTAAAATATATTCCCCACTGGTCACCCTTTTTGATGAATTGGGAACTTACTTTGTATATATATACTGTATCTTTTTTTTGAAGCAGATCATCTATGGAACTAAAGAGTGGTCATAAATGGTTTTAGTAGTTTCAGAGGCGAAGATATTTGAATTGTTTGAGTTGATAGGACCCAATTTTATACTATATCTCCCCGCTGATGCGCGCCGTGAATACCGGGCACCTTTTTAACCAGAGGCTCCCAGGAGCCTGTATCGCTCACCTGGTTTTCAGTTGCCACAATCAAGTTAACAATGTAAGTTATACAGTTGATCTTCAGTTTCTCAAACTTTCGTAGGTCGAACACCTCCAATATCTTGAACTGTTTTTAAAGTCTGATCATGTTTTATTATATTTCTTTGTTGGGATTCTTTGATAAAAAACGTTCTTGCTAAGGACCACTTTCGATACCAGTTTTGAAGTCGAGACGTCATTTTGAAAATGGTGGTCAACAAACAATTTTCAACATCGGTTTTGAAGTCGCAACATCAATATCTATTTGGAAATCAAATTTCTTTGAAATCGGACAATGTTGAATTTTCCCGCCTTTTTGGTAGTCATTTTAAATATGGCAGTCAACGAACAATTTTTAACATCAGTTTTGAAGTCGCGACATCAAGACCTATTTGGAAACCAAATGTCATTGAAATCAGACAATGTTGAATTTTCCCGCCTTTATTGGCGGCCATTTTGAAAATGGTGGTCAACAAACAATTTTCAACATCGGTTTTGAAGTCGCAACATCAATATCTATTTGGAAACCAAATTTCATTAAAATCGGACAATGTTGAATTTTCCCGCCTTTTGTGGCGGCCATTTTGAAAATGGCGGTCAACGAACAATTTTCAACACCGGTTTTGAAGTCGCAACATCAATATCTATTTGGAAACCAAATTTCATTGAAATCGGACAATGCTGAATTTTCCCGCCTTTTTGGGGGCAGCCATTTTGAAAATGGCGGTCAAGGAACAATTTTCATCATCAGTTTTGAAGTTGCCACAGCATGGCAAACATTTCATCAATTTACACTTAACCTTTATCTTCTATACTTTTGGAAATGATAGATGAAAAATACGAAAATTTAAAAAATTCGGTGAAAAAGGGCAATAACTCCTACAATGGTTTATGGATTTTCTTCAAAATTTCTGGGTGGGTAGATCTTGATATTCTGAACATTTTTGCAATTTACACTTGACCTCTATCTGTTACACTTTTTGAAATAAGAAATAAAAAATGCAAAAAATTTGAAAATTTAACGGAAAAAGGGCTATAACTCCGAGATGGGTTTTCAGATCTTCTTCAAAATTGCAGAGTGGGTAGATTTCATCATGCTGATCATTTTTTATAACTGTAACGGTTTTCGAGTTATTGGCCAAAAACTGCAATTAACCCTTATGTTCTATTTTTAGTAACAGCGGCCATGTTGTTTGACCTACGGCCTAATCGAACACAATTTTGAGAAGCCATACTCTGGTGATGATTCAGACCAAGTTTGGTTACACTTGGCCCAGTGGTTTCAGAGGAGAAGATTTTTGAAATTGTTGACAGACAGACGGACGGACGACGGCATAGTGATGGCAAAAGCTCACATGGCTTTTAGGCCAGGTGAGCTAAAAAGTGTCATTTAAGGACCTTCATGGCTTACTTTGGTTATCGATTTGAATAATGTTACATAAGGGTCTTATGCCAAGAAATGCTAAGAATCGGCGGCCATCTTGGAAAGGGTGTGGACCTGCTGGACTTAGTTTTTAATCGAGGAATTTAATCACTTGAGGAATATATGTGTTAAGTTAAATTGACCTTGTAGTTTCGGGCTGGAGAAGATCTTTGAATCGTTTTACATTAGGGTCCGATTTTGAAATATGTTCCTCACAAACGGCCATTTTTGATGAGATGCGAACCAATTTTTGTAGAGGACAGTATGAGGACAATTGTATATATATATAAGTTTTGTCTCAAATAGCCCAGTAGAGTTTCCGAGATATTTGGGTCGTTTTCCTTTATGGTGAATTATTATACTTCCTGTAAGAAAGTTCTTTTATAGTAAAACAGTTATATTTTCACATAATTATAAAGATAAATAGCGTTGACCGCACTATTGCAATAGTAAGCACTACTATTGATTTCTACGTCAATCATCATCGGAGGCGGAGTTTTGATCTGACCGACAAGTGGGTGGTACTTATCGGCCCGATCACCTGTGCATTTGCTAATCATCAATTGAAAGAGTATCGTCTGCTACAGCGTTTTGTATTTTTGTTTTGTTTGTTTTTTTTTTCTTCTTTTTTTTTGTTTTGTTTTTGTTTTCTTTATTTTGACAGTATTGTTGTTGACTTTTCATACTGTAAAACATCTTAAACAGAACAGAACTATTTGTCAATGTAACTTTTCATGATTGTCAACAGTCAGTATAATAATATTAATGTTGTTTTACACTGAGTATGGAAAATAGTAGCCAGGGTGATGGACAATAG
>MJUU01074255.1:998-16863 GCA_002080025.1 Modiolus philippinarum
CCCCCCCCTCCTTAGCAGAAAGTTTGGATCGCCACTGAATTTGTTGTATTGTATTATCCGTGTCATTCTGACCCTGAAGGATTGTTGATGAATAAAATATTGTGTGCTGCAGATGTAGGATATTTCAGTGTACATTTGTAGGCCTTATGTGATACCATTATAGACCACTTACCATGATTACTCGGTACCTTGGTGAATTTGGAAAGGTACACTGCCCGTCTTGAAAATTTGCATTTCAGTATAAGGCTTTACATGTATATGATTTCATACTTTATTCCTAAGTGCTTTGTCCCCCTTTTTCAGCAAATTGTAAATTTTATACAGGCATTTCCACCTCAGTCTTAGCCTTAATGGTTTGATACATGTACCTTTCAAAGGAACAGAATATGTCTTAGCGAAGCCTAATTTTACAGATTTTAGAGGTTCACTGTGATACCATTGTGGACCATTACTCGTTACGATGGTGAATCTGGAAAGGTACACCCCCTTCTTGAAAATTTGCATTTCAGTCTAATGCTCTACATGTATACAGGCGCGGATCCAGGCAATTTGAAAAGGGGGGTTCCAAATAGAATTTTTAAGAAAATATTGCCAAGCGGAGCGAGGCGCAAATTTTTTTTGGGTATTTCTTAGTAAAACACTAGGATAGTTATTAAAAAATACACGGTTGCATACAGGTGCATCTTGGGTGACTGACACGCAGCCTCGAAGAAAATTTGGTCTCTCTGACCTATATTTTACGCTTGATTGATTTATATTCAAGTTTTCAGACGAGTTCAGATCTCATTCACTACATGGTAGGATCGTGTAACTTTGCATATGCATGCAATTCTGATGTTAGGTCATCATCCAGGCAAAGTTAGGCCACTTTGACCTATATTTTACGCTTGATTGATTTACATTCAAGTTTTTTGGACGAGTTCAGATCTCAGTCACTATATATGGTAGGATCATGTAACCTTGCACATGCATGTATCTCTGATGGTAGGTCAGCATCCAGGTAAAATTAGGTCACTTTGACCTATATTTTACGTTTGATTGATTAACATTCAAGTATTCAGGCGAGTTCAGATCTCAATCACTATACATGGTAGGATCACATAACCTTGCATATGCTTGCAGCTCAGATGGTATGACATCATCCAGGCAAAATTAGGTCAATTTGACCTATATTTTATGCTTGATTGATTTACATTCAAGTTTTCGGAAGAGTTCAGATCTCAGTCACTATACATGGTAGGACCATATGCTTGCAACTCAGATCGTAGGTCAGCATCCAAGCAAAATTAGGTCTCTTTGACCTTTATTTTACGCTTGATTGATTTACATTCAAGTTTACTGATGAGTTAGATCTCGGTCACTATACATGATAGGATCATGTAACCTTGCATATGCTTGCAACTCAGATGATAGGTCATCATCCAGGCAAATTTAGGTAACTTTGACCTATATTTTACCCTTGATTAATTTACATTCAAGTTTTCGGAAGAATCAGATCTCAATTACTATACATGGCAGGATCATGTAACCTTGCATAAGCATGCATCTCTAATTGTAGGTCAGCATCCAGGCAAAATCAGGTCACTTTGACCTGTATTTTCCGCTTGATTTATTTACATTCAAGTTTACAGCAAATTCAAATCTCAGTGCCTATACATGGTACTGGTAGGATCGTGTTATCTGGCATATGTATGCATCTCTGATGGTACATGTAGACTATTATGTAGGTCAGCATCCAGGCAAACTTAGGTCACTTTGACCTATATTTTCTGCTTGATTGATTTACATTCAAGTTCATGTCCCAGTTCAGAACTCAGTACCAATGCTGTATTATGTATGGTAGGATTATGTAACCTTGCACATGCATGCATCTTTTCTGGGTAATCAACATCCAGAAAAATAAGGCCACTTTGATCTATATTTTTTGCATGATAAATTTACATTCAAGTTTACATCTGAGTTCAGATCACAGTATCTATATATTTATATGTATATGGTATACGTAGGATTATGTAACCTTGCACATGCATGCATGTCTTGTGGGTAATCAGTCAAAATTCACTTTGCCCTATCTTTACCGCTTACATTGATTGATTTACATTCAAGTTTACGTCCGAATTCAGATCTCAGTACCTGTGCATAGAAGTATCATGTAACCTGACATATTCATGCATCTCTGATGGTAGGTCAGCATCTAGGCAAAATTAGGTCTTTTTGACCCATATTTTCTGCTTGATTTATTTACATTCAGATTTATGCCTGAGTTTAGATTTCAGTCACTATATGCATAGTAGGATCATGTACATGTAACTTGGTATATGGTGGGTCAACACCAAGGCAAAATTAGATTTCTGTGAAATTGTGCCATAACGAGGTGAATTTTGTAATGATTGATTATCTATGTTTCTTCTTTTCATTTCCAGGTATTTACATCTTCACCAGCCAAGGGTAGCAATTTAATCCTCTCTTCAGGAGCAGGAATGCACAAGTGACTTGTGTTAAAGTTTGCATCAAAGTTCAGTATTTTTGTGATATTAGAGCAGGTACATTGTATAGAAGTTATATTTTGTCTGTGGATGTGTCTTGGATATTCATCAGTTTACTGTTTAAAAATAGGTCACTTTGAACTTCATTTCATGCATGAGTTACTCAGGTTAAAGTCACCGTTTTCAGTCCAGATCTGAGATCGTTGTCTGAGATACTAGAGCTGGGTAGAGCTGTAACACTTTGACATTGGATGCGTCATGGATATAGTCACAAGATTAATGATAAAATTAAGCCCCATTGATCTACATTTCAGACATGAATGACTCATGATCAGGGTAAAGTTTGCATTCGGATCTGAGTAGGTACAGGAATCATGTATTTTGATAGTTAATGGATCTTAGATATTCATTAAAAGGTTCCTGATAAAAATTAGGTCACCTTGATGACCTACATTTCATGCACGAGTGACTCAGTTTAAAGTCTTTCTGGTTGCATCTTCATGGACAATATTCATGCAGCTGATTGTTTAGTAGTGCAAAGGGAGATAATTTCACATAATGGCTTTTCTTACTCCTGTTGGACCAGTGTTTGTAAGGTCAATATCCATGCAAAATTGGGTTAAAGTGACCTATATTTTCCACTAAATTGACTTACATGTGCATTTAAGTGTTAAGAGGTGGTCTGCATGGTCAGTTAGTTTCCGATAAACCAACGGGAGTTATTTCCCTTTTGCCGCACTTTATTCCGGAGTTATGTTCAGTGTCTGATTTTGTATGTTACTTCTTGTACTTCTTGTACGACTATTGCTGAAGAAGACACGTTTCAGAAGCTGCTTGTGTTTGTTGTTTTATGTCCGTTATTTACATATAAAACCCTAGCTCTACCACTAGACCCCGCAGACAAGTTTATGTTCAACTGCAGATCTCAGTTACAGTACATGTATATGGTATTATCATCTAATCCAGCATATTTATATGCATGCAATTCTTTGGTGGTACTGCTACATGTAGGCAAGGCAAGAGTATTTTTACCCATATTTTCCACTTGATAAGACTTTCCATGTTCAAATTTTGATCCAAGATTATAGCTCAACTACTGTATATGGTAGAATCACCTTGCAGTTGCATATATCATCGGTTCATTTAGTATTAAAAGTTAATTACTGAACATAGCACAAATTAAGCAAACTGATTTGCTCAACATCTGTTGTTTACAATTTATCAAATATTACTTCATTTTTTGTTACATGCATGTATTGATACAGTGTAAATCCCAGTTTCATTCTCAGTGTTTGCTCCTCAGTGAACAATATGGCATGGTAATTTTACAATATTGTTGCTGTGAGGAAGTCCCACTAAGGGACCGACCATTTAACCTGAAGGGGGGGGGGGGTTATGGTTTTTTTTTCTGGACAGAAAATTTTTTTCGCGCTTCGCGCGAAACAGATTATTTATTTTTTGCACGCGTATCAACAAAATATTTTTTTTCAAAATTAACATTATTTTTTTGGGCAGAAAGCCTCATTCAGAAAATTTTTTTTCATCATTTTGGCAGCCAAAATATTTTTTTCACATAAAATCAGATCCAAAATATTTTTTTAGAAAAAAACCATAGCCCCCCCCCCCCTTTCAAGTTAAATGGTCGGTCCCTAAGGACATAATTTTAAAACAATTGACAAAGTCTTTAAACAACCTTCGTTCATTTATCAAACCTTTCAACACTCATTGATTTACCATTAATAATTCCATGCACATTCCCATCTACTTTTTCAGACTATTTAATCTATCAGATTCATGACAACTATTCATATGCACTGCCTACTGACGAGTCCCATTGCATATTAGCATTTTCAATTTTCATGAAGGGGACGAAACTCACAAGGCCAAACCGACTAAAAAAGTCTTAATATTAGCAAAGAAAATTTATATTAATGTACATGTACATTGTATAGTGATGCAGTTTTTTTGTTTATGTAAGCTACTGTGCTATATATATGCATTTTGCATCGCTATATAAATAACATTTAAACTGACTACTACACTGCATTGTTATCCAGAGTTTGGCATTACATTTGTAAGACAGTCTGAAGTCAACATGGCCTTGGGAGTCTAGGCATAGACCAAACACCAATGAACCTCAATTCAACAATCAAACCCAAATTTTTATATGTCAAATATGTGACTATTATTGATGTTAAACTCCCATTCGGCAACAAGTGGAATTATTTGAAACAAATTATTTTTACTACACTTTCTTTAATACTGTTTATATTCCCTTACTGTCCAAAGTTTTCAGCTGGCCTCAAAGGCCATGTGAGCTTTTGCCATCTGACATGGTTAAAAATGAACAGCATAGCAAGATCTACTTGCATTGCCATTTTGAAGAAAATCCTAATACCCATCTTGGAGTTATTGCCCTTTGTAAAATTTTCAAAATTTTATATATATATATTTTTTTTATTGGAAAAACTAAAACAAATAGTAGAAGTCAATTTGAAATTGTAAATGTTCAGCATACCAAGATCTATCCCTTTGAAATTTTGAAGAAAATCTAAATGTAACCCATGCTGGTCAATGGAGTTATTGTCCTTTATATGTCAAGTTTTCGTAATTTTATAAATCGTCTGCAACAATTTCAAAGATCTTTTCCTCTGAAACAGCTGGCCCAATGGTAACCAAACATGGCCTGAATTTTCAAATTTGTTTGATTAGTCCGAAGACCAAACAACATGACCGCTGTCACTAAAAATAAAACATAGGGGTAAATTGCTGTTTTCTGCAAATAACTCAAAAACCATTACAGATATCAAAAATAGTAATGGTGCATTACATGATACCCCGCCATGTTTCAAAAAATTTCAAAGTTTAAAGAGGCATAACTCCAGATCCCTATGTACTTCTGAATCCAAAATTGTACTTGGCCTGTATTTTATGGTAAACAACTGATACACCAAGTTTGAAGACAGTATGTTATTTTATTCACAAGTTATCAGATGGAAACCCTAAGACTTGCACAATTTTAAAGTTTCAAGGGGCATAACTCCACAACCCCTTGGATCTCTTTACCAAAAATCAAGCTTGGTCTGAGTTTTTTGGGTAAACAAGTTGCATACCAAGTTTGAAGACAATGTATTATTTCATTCACAAGTTATCAGTCGGAAACCCTAAAATTCGCAAAATCTCAAAGCAAAGTTTCAAGGGGCATAACTCCGGAACCCCTTGGACCTCTGAACCTGAAATCGAAATTGGCCTGAGTTTTGTAGTAAACAAGTTACATACCAAGTTTGAAGACAATATATTATTTCATTCACAGGTTATCAGTTGGAAACCCTAAAATTCGCAAAATTTCAAAGTTGCAAGGGGCATTACTCCAGAACCCCTTGGACCTCTGAACCCGAAATCGAGATTGGACTGAGTTTTGTGATAAACAAGTTACAAACCAAGTTTGAAGACAATATAATATTTCATTCACAAGTTATCAGTTGGAAACCCTAAAATTCGCAAAATTTCAAAGTTTCAAGGGCCCCTTGGACCTCTGAACTTGAAATCGAACTTGGCCTGAGTTTTGTATGAAACAAGTTACATGTAAGTTTGAAGACAATATATTACTTCATTCACAGGTTATCAGTCGGAAACCCTAAAATTCGCGAACTTTCAAAGTTTCAAGGGGATAACTCCAGAACCCCTTGGACCTCTTAACCAAACATCGAGCTTGATCTGAGTTTTTGGGTAAACATGTTACAAACCTAGTTTGAAGACAATATATTATTTCATTCACAATTAAGTTATCAGTCGGAAACCCTAAAATTCGCAAAATCTCAAAGTTTCAAGGGGCATAACTCCGGAACCCCTTGGACCTCTGAACCTGAAATCGAAATTGGCCTGAGTTTTGTAGTAAACAAGATGCATACCAAGTTTGAAGACAATATATTATTTCATTCACAGGTTATCAGTTGGAAACCCTAAAGTTTGCAAAATTTCAAAGTTTCAAGGGGCATAACTCCAGAACCCCTTGGAACTCTGAATCTGAAATCAAGTTTGGTCTGAGTTTTTTGGTAAACAAGTTACATACCAAGTTTGAAGACAATGTATTATTTCATTCACAAGTTATCAGTCGGAAACCCTAAAATTCACAAAATCTCGAAGTTTCAAGGGGCATAACTCCGGAACCCATTGGACCTCTGAACTGGAAATCAAACTTGGCCTGAGTTTTGTAGTAAACAAGTTACATGCCAAGTTTGAAGACCATATAATATCAGTCGGAAACCCTAAAATTTGCGAAATTTCAAAGTTTCAAGGGCATAACTTCAGAATCCCTTGGACCTCTGAACCTGAAATCGAACTTGGCCTTAGTTTTGTGGTAAATACATACCAAGTCTGAAGACCTTATGTTATTTCGTTCACAAGTTATCAGTCGTACACCTTCGGGGGATGGACAGACGGATGAACACACGACTGAGAGTATCACATAATACCTCGCCACTCTATGTGGCAGCTTATAAAAATCTGACAGCATGGCAAAATGATCAACATTACAAGATCTACCTGTCCTGCAATTTTGAAGAAAATCAGAAAACCTGTCTGGGTGTTATTGCCCTTTTTCAGTAAAATTTTCAAATTTTTGAATTTTGAATTTTTTTATTAGAAAAAACTATAACCAATAGAAGTTAACTTGAAATGCAAAAATGTTCAGCATACAAAGATCTACCCCTTTTAAAATTTTAAAGAAAATCTAAGTACTCATGCAGGAGTTATTGCCCTTTATTTATCTTTTCTTTTGTAATTTTATACATTTTGTCTTATATTTCAAAAAGATTCGAGATAGAGGTTAAAATTGAATAGCAAAAGTGTTCAGCTATCAAGAACTACAATTTCTACATATGTTCAACAAATTCTCATCTCATCCAAGATGGCCACCCACGGGGATCATAGTTTAACATAGGACCGTATGGGAAAATGTTGTAAATTGTTTCCTCTGGAAAACCGTTTCATACAACTGTATCAAGTTGAGATTAACTAGGCATGGTAACATGATGGTCATCAAACAAATGTATGATTTTAGTACTGATCATAAATCTAAAATGGCCACCACTGCCGATCTTAGTTTAACATTAAAATATATTAAATAAATATTTTAAAATGCCCACAATTCCACTCAAGAGTTTTAAGTGTCCACAAATTTTACTGGGTCCACACAAATTTTGGGTCAACACTTGTGATAGTAAAAAAATATGTTTTATCTGAATTTGAAAATTTGCTGACTAAGTGTTACATAAATTTATATGATCATATTGTATATTTTAACCAATTTCACAAAAAATAAATTGCTATGCTATTGTTTTTTTATTTATTTATCATTAATTGATCACATTTGTAATCATATATTTGTAATATTTGTAATTTCCTCCATTGGTCATATATTTGTAATTATTAAACGTTGTCATCTGGTAATTATTGTGTTGGTACTTTATATAGCTTGCTGTCGCCAGATATTTGTTTGACGATACGGTCTGTTAGTTTCGTTTATTTTGAAACTTCAGCATCCAGAAATAAACCAAGACGAAAATATGTGATGTTCCAAACAAAGAAACATAGTGCGACTCACAAACAGCATATTACTAAGCACATTTCTCATCTTCGTCATAAAAAAAAATCAAGATAAATTGTTTCGTAACTTACATTCGTGTTGATAGGGAGTAACTGATCTCTGCGTGAATCCGTTAAATTGGGTTTGAGCTACGATGGCCCGAAGAATTTAAATATCTACTGAAATACATGATAGTTCTTGACGAAACCCTTGGGAAAGTTTTGTGTTGGCTTTTTCTTCCATTGTTATACACTTTTATACTAGAAGACTACGCTCCTTGAGCTAGCTCTCCAAATTACGATCGTGGTATTGTAGTTAGTAGTCTATTTGTATTGAGTTTTATTCGTATTTCTATCATATTATAAGAAAAACATAGCAAAAGAGGGGGTTTGGGAGTCCGAAACATATTTACCCTACCATTGGCTTTTCAAAGTTCTTGTTTTATGATACTATATTATTCGGAACAATGTGTGTAAATGTATTGGATCTACAGATTGCTTACTTCCTACTGTTTACTTCAGGCAAGATTTACACATCACAGGAAGCTTTCAGTCTTCTTTTTTCATTATATTACAGGGTTATAACTGTCATATTGACAAGATGAAATAATTTAACAATTACTTCCATTTGATTCAGAAACACCAATATGAATGAACAAAGTTATAGTATTTTTCATTCAGTGACAATTGAAACAGTTTAGGTAATTGCCTTTATACATATTCAAACTGTCTTTTCTTAAACTAATATGATTGTCTTGTATATATTAGAAATTTATAACTTTGTCATGTTTTTGTATGTTTTTTTTTCATAATTTAAATAAAATATTTCATTTATTTGACATTTTTCAAGTAAATAAATCTTTAAAATCTTGAGAGTTTAGGTGTTATTTTCATCTATTTTTACCTATTGATTAGTGTTTCAATTAATGTCTTTATTTTTATAAAAACACTATATATTGTATAAACATTTATTGAAACTATTTTGTTGGCATTCAAGGAATATGTAAAATATAAAATGTTGGCATTCGAAGAAGACGCCAAATAAAAACATCTAAATTATAATAAATGAGGAAAACACTTTTCCTCTTTGTTATATTTAGCCGTTGTTTAAGCTCACCTGGCTATAGCAAGAGTTAGCTTCTATCGTCACTTTCAAGTCTGTGGTATATCCAAGATGGCTGCCAGCAGGGAACTTTTTTTTTAATTGGAAAATATGGGAAACACATTCAAAGATATTCTCTAAAACTGTTGAGGAGCCTAATTAAACCAAAATATTGTTAAGTTTAGGCCGTCCGCTGCAAAAAAGTTGTTTTAGGTCAATGCCAAATCGAAGTTAATCGCCAGCGGGGAGAATAGTTTAACATTGGACCTTTAAAGAAACATTCAAAGATTTCTCTGAACTGCTGCTCAAATATGAGACAAACTTGACCAGAATATTCTTTAGGTGGTTCCTGTCGAAAATTATGGCTGACATTTGGGAACATAGTTTTAACATCGGAGATAATGGAAACCATTCTCAAAGACCTTATCCCCTGAAACCGCACAGTTAATTGGACCAACACTTGGTCACAATTATCTTCGGGTAGTCCCCTGCTGAAAGACGTTTTTCATGTTTGCGCTATATCCAAGATGGCTGCCAGTGGGAACATAGTTTAATGTTAGAGCCTATGTGAAACCACATTCAAAGATCTTCTCTGAAACTACTCATTCGTTAGGCAAGTTATTTTTCAAGTGCTACTTTATTAAATGGCTGTCAACGGAGAACAGAGTTTACAAGTAACATTTGACCCTATTGGAAAACTGGACCCTATGGGAAATCTCATTCGAAATGATTCACCTTGAAAACTATGTATCAAATTGACACTTTGACACAGTAGTTTTCAGATGTTCATCTGTACAAGAGGTAGTTTCAAAGTTCACTCTTTAACCAACATGGCCGCCAATCGAAACACGTTCAAATGTCTTGTCTTCTGAATCAACTAGGCAAATTGGAACTGACAGTTTAACTTTGGATCCTAAAACTAAGACTGATATATTAAGCCAGGATCCAGCTGAGCGATACAGGCTCTTATTTTCTGTTTTGAATATTTCTAAATTTTTCTTTATGTGACTTAAGTTTACCAATTTTATTTTCTTTATATAAATTACAGGAGAAGTTCGATATTTTCAAAATTTGTTCGAGACATGCATTAAGTTGACCTTTTGACACTGGATCTATATATCGAAGTCAAATTCATATGAATCTTTCAAAATCAATGGTAATCAAAAAGAGGGGATACAGCTCGAAAATTTTCCAAAGTCAAAAAAAATTTTTGAGTTCTTTTTCAATAACACATTTTCAGAAATTTCGTTTGATCCACTTTAACTTATCAGCTACTAAGGTAAACTAAATTATAAATTAAATAATAATAAATTTGTAAACTCAATAACGTTTCCACAAAAATAACATCACAAAATCTCGGTCGTAGTTCTAGGTCTTCTAACTAAGGATACTCCTTATTCTGAATGTGAACGTGAAATAGTTCTATCCATCGAACCAATGAAATCGCGTGTTATTTATTTATTTATTTATTTATTTGTTGTTTACATTTTGTTTCGACAAACACGTGAATTTGATCTTGTTACAAGTTATGAAGATCTATTAAACTTTGTTTCTGGCAAAGAAAATAATTGGTCGCCTGAATAACTTTATGAAAATTTTTGAATTGTTTTCTCTACAAAAAAGTAAGAAATCTTGTTACTGTTATCCTAGACAGTAAACTTAAGTTACGTTGGTACACGTTGTAGAAATTGCAGAAGTTTTTTGGAGGCATTCATAACGTCAAATAAACGACCTTCAACCGTAACTTTTCTGAAGGGCTCACAAAATGTGTAACAGCGTATGGTAACGCTTAAAAACCGTTCCACCGGCTTATTTGACTCTTGCCAATCTCATGCACGTCTAATATTCACTGTCAAAGTCTGCATAGACATCTGTCCAGTGGTTTCAAAAATAAGAGAGAGTCGGAAAGAGAGAAAAAAACAGATACATTATATGAAATAAAAGGGACCACAGGAAACATCTACAACGGCTGAAAATTATAATAACATTTCATAATCTGCTAGGGAACTACACAGGAGAAACACAACTAAGACAAAAGACAAACGTAAATAACGATAGGAACTCGGGACAGACGGACTTGGTACCGGCACTAGCAAAAACCAGGGGTAGGGTTAAACCGGTGTATGGTTACCCAAACCTCCCCTTCATCTGTCCCGTTTCCCTATAGTATAGTAAACATATGAATAAAACCCAATAAAGGTAGACTACTAACTCCATGACCACAATCTTGAAAGGAAAGAAAATGAAAATACGTAATTTTAAAAAATGGGTCAAGGGGTGCTCGCAGCTAATCTGACAACTATCTCAAGGAGCCTAGTCTGCTGGAAAAACACTGTCGCACTATGGAAGAAAAATCTTACTCAAAACTTCCCGAAGGATTTGGTCTAGAATCATCATATATTTCAGTAGACATCGGCAGTATCAGTGAGAGGCCAGTTTGTACGTACAATTTTCAATTTTCATTTTCAGGTCACTAGATCTCAAAGCTTATTAAACAGATGCAAGCAGAGTATCTTGTCAATACCCTTTATTACGTAAAGAATGTAAGTTCGTCCCAGCTTTTCTGGATTTTTAATCAGTTTCTGGCATTTTGTAACAACATTTCCGTAAAAACGAGGATTAGAAATGCCATTAGTAATAAGCTGTTTGCGAGTAACGCCATATTTAGATATTAAATATTCATATCTGTTATAAAACTTCTTAAATGTATTCAACAACTTATGAAATCTGTAACCCTGTTGTAAAAATTTGGCTGTGATAGTAAGGTTACGTTCATTAAAATCGTTACGAGTAGAACAAACGCGTACGAATCGTACAAGTTGAGAACTGTACACCCCGTATGATGGCGCTAGAGGAACGTCGCCGTCAAGAAAACGGGAATTAGTAATAGTGAAATCAAAATCATCCCTTTTATCATATATTTTAGTTTTTATTTTACCAGAGTCAATAATGATAGTTAGATCCAGAAAAGGGCGGTATTTGGAATCATTGTTAGCTTTATTTAATTTCAGTTCTTGTGGGTAAATGATGTCTACATAATCTAAAAACTGGGGATTGTCAATAATAAGGATATCGTCAATATACTTGCTGTTTTCATTGAAAATAGAAATGAGTTTATCACTGTTAGGTATGGTCCCGTTTTGAAGTCTCGTTTGTAACAAAACAGAAAAAGATCTGCAATGAGAAGTGCACAATTTGTACCCATGGGAATACCTATGACCTGATGATAAATGTGTTGCCAAAACAAACAAAAATGTTGCCAAAAAGCAACAGATTGAGTGCATTAATCATATCATCACATGTCCAGGAACAATAATTGTTGTATGTCATATTAGAGAAGAATCCTTGCTTTTTGTCATAACAAATGAACTGCAGACCAGAAAATTTAAAGGACCATTTAGTAAGTTGTCCCAATTTGGATTTAATCAACTTATGTGGAAGGGTAGTATAAGGTGTGGAAAAATCATAACAGATAGATACCTGACAACAGAACGATTGACTTTGAATTCATTTATAGACATGGCCATATGCAGAAAATAAATTTACAGTAACTTCGATATTTTGTTATTTATAGACAAGTTATAACTGCTCGCAAACCGAATCACAAAAGTCTCCCAAACGAACCACAGAATAAGATTGCTGGGTATAATGAGATCTTTTTGAAAAAGGGGTAGGGTTTAGTATATATTGTTAAAATCAAAACCTATCTTGTAGCAGAAAACATGCTTTTTCAAAATTTCAACTTTTTGGTATAGTTCCCATGGCAACGGTAACTACTTTGAAATTCCCACTGCTTTTGAGCTTGATTTAATCTAAGCCACAGAGTTCCTATGAATATTCATCGAGCTAGTAATAATAGTGTTTGAGATACACTGTAAAACATTCAAATATTATTTTCCCATAGAGTTACCAAGAAACACTCCACCCCTTTTTGATTCCCCAAATGTATCTTTCGTAGACTCTATTCGATTTTTTTGTTGATTGCATATACAAACATATGGGACTAACATCCTACAAGGATTCAAAGATCTAGGTTTACTCCTTGAAACACGTGTACAGAATAAAAAAAATACTGTTTATTATGCAACTTGGGTATTTTTGTATTATTAAACCATTGGACCGATGATACTGCTGGTGGACCACAGGTCCCCGAGGGTATTCATCAGTCCAATAGTCAGACTTGTCTGACATGAAAATTTACCTTGAGTTTTATTTAAATTTTCTGTTTTTATCAAAATTATAACCCCTTTAAAACACTACGGCTTCATTCTGTGTATTGCACTCGGTAGATGTCCTTAGTACTGGAGGTGGCTTGCTATTTCGGTATTTTTGGTAATGAGTACTTCTTTTCTGACTAGTTTTTGGATTATGGCTTTCCATATTATTTGATTCTAATGCTGTTTGATGAGAGGTTTCTCCTTGAAGCACGTGAACAGCATAAAAAAATTTACTGTTTATTATGCAAACTTTGGTATTTTTGTATTTTTAATCGTCTTTGAGATCTACTTCGGACAGGTATATTGCGACGGCAATGCAATAAAGATAGAAAAAAAAATAATAAACCAATAAGTCTTCCAAGTTTGTTTGGTAATAACAAAGGTTTGATAATAACAAAGGGGCGGAACAATTACAATATGTTTCACCGACTCTGTCTGTGGTGACATAAATATAAACAATTTGCAGTGACAATAACTTTCTCACGTAAGTTTCAAACGTTGCATCAGACAGAAATACTGACTTGCTATAGAGATGTGTCAGACTCGACCTTAACTAAACTTTCCGACGCGCCAAGCATTTGTTTGCGCACAGAATATAGAAATGCCCGACCATTAGTTTGGTTGCAGACTAATACAAGTTGATTGTCATTGCAAAAATAAATACCGGTAGGTTTTCGTAAACCATCGCTATCTACCGACAGTTTTGTTTTATCTTTTGCCTTCTTTTGCAGTCTCAGGACTTGATTGGTCGCAAAACAGGAAACATACAGATTTCCTGAATCGTCAGATGACAACGCCCTTGGTGACTTGATATCATCAAGCTTTAAAATCTCATTTCCATAGATATCATAAACAACAATACGATCATTGTATTCATCTGAGAAATAAAGTTTATCTTCATTGTAGTGCAAGTAAAGAAATCCACTGCCTAATATGGGCAACGTGTTCAGTATTGTTCCTGATGTATCCATTATATTTACACCGGTTCGTTTCACTATTGTTATTAAATGTTCTTTTCTGCTGTTATAAGTAACGCCAAAACACATTGCATCAAATTTAGTAGTTGCAACCGGTCGGAAATCATCCATATACATTATGTCCATCCGCTGTGGAGTACTCCATGGAAAGGTGACGGCGACCTTCACGCCCAATCGACTTGTAATAACAGCAATATCAAATGGTTCTCCGTTCAAAATCACTGTATTAGCAACCTTTCCATCTCTATACATTGTAACAAGTTGTTGGAAAGCTTTATTTAAAAACACCAACTTTTCGTTTGGAAGAATGGCACAACTTTGAATATTTTTGCTATACCACATATACCCTGGAAGACGTATCGTAGTTTTCTTTTTTAAAACTGATGTCTGTGAAATTGTGGGCGCTTGAACAATATTGCCACTAATACATTCCAAATAAGTGTCTGTTTTGTCGACAATAATATCACCAAAAGAAGTAATAGATTCGCACTTTGTATCAATATCTTCATTTGGGACCAATCTGAGTTGAAAGCTCTTCGTTCCTTTTGCCGTGTGTAAAATAGAATTATTTTTCGCCCGAGAAGTTTTACTCAAAGTACGCAAGCCTATAAATGTTTGAACGTTTGAGGCAAATTTAATCAGAATATTAAAATTATCTTTAAGTTTAAGGAAATCTTGCCGATGTTGTACAAGCTGTTGTTCAATACGTGAAATTTCATCTACGCAATGACTATATTTTGCATTTAAAGTCTCGGTAATTTCTTCCTGAAGTTTATCCAGTTTTGAATCAATCAGTTTTCTTGTGTTTACTATTTGATTTAAAATATCTACTTTCCGTTTTTCAATATTTTGTTTATTATCGAATCGCCTTTGAATTTCATCTTCTAATTTTCGAATTACATCTTCTATTTCTTGTTCTAAATGTTCTTTTAAGGTAGACATTTTTGAATTTTGAGAAACTTCATCAACAGGAACTGCAGGGGTACAGTCCAAATGGTTTCTTTGTGCACACATTATACAAATCAAATAGTCGTGGGTAGGACAGTACATATTGCAATCTCTAGAGTGGTCTATGCAATGTTCTGTAAATGAAATACGTAAGGAATTGACTAGTGTAAGTTGTTCAGCCGTTATAACGTGATGGTTCTTTTTCATTAAGTTATGGTTTTCTAGACATTGTTCACAAACAGATAATTTGCAATCCGAGCACCAGTTTGTGGCAAGTTTAGATATCATTTTATTCTCGCATGGCATGCAGAATTCATATTTCTCATCATCCATCACAGGAGTTCTACTAAATACAAAAAATAAATAAAACGTTACCATACAAATGTTAAACATAAACGACAGAAAAAAAGCAAGATGTTGCAGCATCCAACTTTTCCAGTTTCGAACAAAATAAGCGGTTTCTCAAACTCCTGCTTTCTTGATTTTTGTGTGTGTATTTTTTTAATTGCCACGGTCGTATCATTACGATTTCAAGTAAATTACTGTGAA